>CAVNYN010275776.1:0-10991 GCA_963692815.1 Nyctanthes arbor-tristis | reverse complement strand
TTTCTTTATTATTATATTCCTTTAAATGATATTGATATGTTAATACATATTTATAAAGGTTTTGGCTCCTCTTCCCATTGGATTTGCTGTGTTCATGGTCCACCTTGCCACCATCCCCATCACTGGAACTGGCATCAACCCCGCTAGGAGCTTTGGAGCTGCTGTCATCTACAACAAAAGCAAGCCCTGGGATGACCACGTAATGCCCGTTTCTGCCTTCTTAACTTGATATCCGTGTCTTAAAAAGCTCGTTTTTTCAACTTAAAAGAGTTTAGAACTTTATTCCCGCGCTTCCTTTACTTATAATTAGATGAGTTTCTTACTATATATTATCTATGTTAAATGCATATGCAGTGGATTTTCTGGGTCGGACCATTCATTGGAGCTGCTGCTGCTGCATTTTACCACCAATACATCCTAAGGGCATCAGCCATCAAGGCCCTTGGATCTTTCAGGAGCAATGCCTAATTAAGAGAAGAATTATTTGTTGCATTGCTTAAAATCCATTATCACAAGTGCATATCAAAGTGGAGAGGACATAAAAAATTGTACATGAATTACCTCTTTAAGTACTGATAGGGTTTCTTTGGTGTCCCTATCATTTCCCCCTTAATTTGGTTTGGATGTATTTAAATGGTGCTGTATTTTCTCTTCCTTTTTCCCCCCTCTCTCTCTCCCGGTCCGAAAGTGCTTGTATCTACTATGTCCTTCATGAAATAAGTAAAAGATTCGTACTTTTTATTCAATTATCATGGTTATCATGTACTGTACGTACTAGCATAAGATTTAAATTAAGTAAATGAGCAATGCTTTTCACCACGTTCATTCTTTTTATCGGTATTACTCTCTACCGAGACATAGTTGAATAAGATTTTAGATACTACAAACAAAAAGAGCCCAGCAATTCACAGGGCAAAATCAAAAGTTCACTTTTCCAAGCTTATGGTTTCATTCCAGTATAAACTTATCCTCAACTTATTTAAAAAGTTCATGAATTGGCTTCTTGAAAGTGAAATATACATATTAGAAACCTATCAATTTCACACTCATTAGTGCTTGATTAGTTGCTTTTTATTTTTTAATTTAATTTTATTTTTAATCTAAGTTCTTAATCATTAATTTGAGCCAGTGATGATTAGGTAACCCACCTTATCTTGTCTCTAGATTTGACTTTCTAGGGGTGCTTTAGTTGTTTGATGATGTACCTTTGGCCTTATAATATATTTCGGGATAAGTTATTTTAATTTAAGACAATTAGAGGGCGATAAGTGTACTCCATGTATACGTTTAAAGACCTCATAGAACGTATAATGCGCATTATTGTTAATTATATATGTATACATATATAAGTTGAGCCATTGTAGTAAAAAATTAGATAGGATACACTTTAAGAAAGTATAACAAAAATGTGCGTAGTTATATCAGTAACGTGTTTGTTAAGCTTTTTATTTTTTTTTTCAATTTCAAATTTGAATTTAGTTAAACAAATTACATCCACACAACTTACAGGACTATTGTATATATATATTGGAACAATGTTTTAGGAAGAAGAATAATTAGTTATTATCATTGATCACAACATTTATATACACACCAAAAAAAAAAAAAAAAAAAAAAAAGGAGGTTTACAAGATAACGACATCCTCTGAGATCCTAACTAATTACAAAGGGGTTTCAAAGAGATTACAAGATAAGTACTGATAACAAAGAGTTAACATAATATCCTAAGTAGTTACAATCTGTACGAAAAGGAAACCAATAAAGGAAATGGAAACTATGAGGGGGTCAAGTCCTTTCTTATTTCTTCTGCTGGAGCCGTGCTCTTCCTTGGGGTACAAGTCAAGTGTCCATTTGCTTCTATACGCCCCCTCATGGTAGAGGGTGACAATACTTCAATCTTGAACTTCATTGATGCTAGATGAGGAGCAGAGAGAGGCTTGGTTAAGTCATCTGCAAGTTGCTCTGCGGAGGAAGCATGTGAGACATGAACATCACCATTTTAAACCTTCTCCCGTACAAAATGAAACTCAATTTCAATGTGTTTCATATGCAAATGAAACACTGGATTGGCACAGAGGTAGATTATGACAATATATCACTGGTTTGGAAGAGAGATTCACGCCAAGCTCAGAAAGAAGTGATTGAAGCCATGTAAGCTCAACTGCAGTAGCAGCAATTGCTATATTCAACTTCAGTGGAGGAGGCAACAGTTGATTGTTTCTAGGATCTCCAAGATATAGGATAGGAGCCCAAGAAAATGACGTAAGCACCTGTTGAGCATCGATCACCAGCATTTCCACCCCAATCGGCATCAGAAAATGCATGAAGAGAAAGATGTGAACTTTTGCGAAGTAGAAGGTCATGATCAATAGTATCTTGTAAATAACGAAGTAAGCGCTTGACAGCAGCACAGTGAACAAACATGAGCAAGGATGACAGACACGTGGTGCTTGTTTAGTACTTGTTTAATACCATAAATGGCTTTCTTTAGATGACAGACATAAGTAAGGAATTGAGTATCAATGAATCCATGAGATGAGGGCACTAGATCTCATGTCCCATATTGAAGAAAAGCATTGAACTCATCAGACAATGCTTGACGCCATAATGGATCTTTTAAAGCCTAACTGATACAAGTTGGTTCAAAAGGAGTAGACGCAACAGGTAAAGCCAAATAGTTATATTTTGGATTGGGCATGTGAATGTTCTTTTTGGCTCGTGTGATCATTGGATAATGGTTAAGTGGAGCTTGTGATGCATGGCTTGCTAGTGGGGGTGAGTCTTGTGTGTGAGGTAGATTGGAAGGCGAAGATGAGGGTGTTGATAGCATGGAGTTTGATGGTTGGCTGACCGAAGTATTGCCAGAAGTCTATGGTCCACTACAAAAAAATAACGGCGCTATAGGGCCAAATATCATTGCTGTAGACCTACTACGGTGGTTTTTTGCCGCGACATGGTCGTTAGTGTACGCCCGTACCAATAGCCCAATAGCGACGATACTTTGGGCCTATTGTAACGACTTTTATAATGACGACATGGTCGTCGCTAAATGTCGTGACTATAAATTCCATGAGTTTTGAACATTAAAAAATTTTTAACCCGGCCCGACATTTTTCAGCCCAATCCGACTGGCCGCACTCCGTTGCTGGGCCAATTTCCATCCATATGTAATTAGACACATCTTTTTGCCAATCCCAAGACTCAAACCCCCCACCTTAAATGTAAAGGCAAGGCACATCATCAATTGGACTAAGTTGATTGTCAATTATTGTCTTGCATTTATAATATATATTATATAGATTACTACACCCATAGTGACTAACAACTTTCCTTCGGTAAATACAAGAACAAAGGCGGAAAATCTTCCCGTCAATCCTATAGCGAGGACTTTTGATGTCGCCGCTATAGACATAGCCTATAGTGACGACATTATGATGTCGCCACTATAGACACAACCTACAACGACGACATTAAGATGTCGGTGCTATAGACATAGCCTATAGTGACGACATTATGATGTCGCCACTATAGATACAACCTACAACGACGACATTAAAATGTCGACGCTATAGGGCAAAGACTACTGCAGCGACTCAAAATGTCGCCGATGTAGCCAACACTATAGCAATGACATTTGACGTTGTCCCAAAATGTCGCCGCTATAGCTCCTGTTTCTTGTAGTGGGTGTAAGTGAAGATTCAACAGTGGGTGTAGCATCCAGTAAAAACGAACTATCTTCAAACGAAACTTGTGATTCACCAACATGTAAACTGACTGTCGTGCCACTACTAATGTGAAAAGAAGACTGACCAAACGAAACAGATAATAGCTGAGAGAAGTGAGAAGATTCTGGAGTTGCGGGAGAAGAATGCCGGGTAGAATATGTAGGAAACGGGAATATATTCTCAACAAACTCGATGGCAGAATACTATCAATTTTTCTTAACTTTTGAGTCATAACATAAATACCCACTTTGTGAGTTTGAGTACCCAAGGAAGATACAAGGCTTAGACCGGGATTCTAATTTGTCTTTTGTATATGGTCTTAGCTAAGGGTAGCATAGACACCCAAAGACTCTTAGGTTTGTTAGATTTAGATACGTATTGAATAATTTTTCAAAGGAGGATAAATAGGGTAGGATAGGTTAGGTTAGGTTTTGGCATTCGATTGATTAAGTAGACATCTGCGGTAAAGGCATAAGGCTAAAATGAGAGTGGAATCGAAGCATGGTGTATTAAACTGATACCAGTCTCAACAATATATATATATATATATATATGTCTTCTTTCGACAAACCCATTATGCTCAGGTGTATGTGGTGGTAACGACTCCTCCCCTAAAACAAATATATACTATAGCACTTTATTTGGCACAGTGGAGCAGAATTATTTATCCCAATAAAATCAGCAATACTCAGCCTATCTTAGTCAGATCTTCTTGGAACTTCCAATGGTTCACATGGTTGACATATAAATCAATAGTACAAAGCAACTATGTGAGCCAGAAAGACTCAGTAAACATGATAACAATGCATTGCTTATACATGATATCTAACAAATGATCATGCTTTCATAGACAACCAGCTAGTCATACAGGGCCCGTGTCCCACGTATAAAGCACCGCATGAGCTCATCATAAATAAGGCCTGTTAATATATATGGCGTACACATGCCTTGTTCCCAAAGACTTACCATGCCTTGACCGTCGTCAATGACTTACCAATATCAAAAGACAAAGGATGGCCATATCATATCTACTGTTGGGCCACCAATACTGCATCCAATATATATACCCAGATAGTGAGTAGTTGGGCCCCCAACACTGTGTCTAGTGTATATACCTGGTCAGCCAGCCACTGAGCCTCCAACACTCACGAGGCGTACGTTGCCCCAGGCAGTGTATCTACTTGGGCAACCGCTTCATAAGCAGTGCATTATATGGGGACATCCATTTCGTCATTAATAAAAAATTCACTACATCTTGACATGTTCCTCACGTACACTAATCATTCACATACTCACTATATGCATATATAGCATGCAACACATCATGCACGGTATAATAAAATTAATATCAATCTATTAATGCACAATGATAAACATGCATCACTCACCTAACGTACGTAAGAAGTATATACTCTACAATTTAAGCATTGTACTCTAGGTAGAGTTATCATATTTATCTCTCAAGTTGATTCAACTCTTTGCTCATACATGACATACATAATTACTAAGTTAGGATAATACTATAAAGTATTAACATTGAGGAATACTTGGGAAATACTTAGCTAGCCAAGTAAATTACTTGGCTGGCGCATGGCCAGCCATGCATATTGCCTAGTTAGCCAGGTAAATGTATGGCTGGCCGGGTAATTATTTGGCTAGTCGGGTTATTACCTAGCCAGCCACATTGAGGGAAATTTAAGGGAACAGAGGGATATCGAGGGTTACGAATTTTCTTAATAATAATAATAATAATTCTAATTTCTAACCATTTATAGTTTCTCCCAATCTGCAATTGAATTTTTGTTTAATTGCACTTTTACCCTGGGCTAATTTCGCAATTATCCTTAACGGATAATCATCATCATAAAAATATTATATTTTATTCTTAATAAATAATTATCATTTCTACTTACTATTAAAAGGAATCACAATTATATATTATACTCTTAAAAATTCAAGTAAAATCTTAGAAGGCTATGGGAAATTATCTTTTACTAAAATGAAATTCTGGGGCATTATAGGTGTAGTGAGATGGGTAATACCATGTTTGGATATGAAATCTTAGAGGGCTATATGTTCCCCACCACTGTCTATGTACGTATAGGCAGACAATTTTTTGGTTGAGCAAGTTTTCAACGAGAGATTTGAATTTGTTGAATATATCACGATCTTCAGACTTGCGTTGCAATGGGTAAAGCCAATTGTACTTTGTATAGTGATCAATAAAAGACACATGATTTCGATATCCATCAATAGCATGTACAGGATAAGTCCATACATCTGAAAATATCAAATGTAATGGAGAAACACTACTAAGATTGAAATTAGCAAAAGGCAACTTGTGACTTTTAATATAGTAAGCTGCAGAAAAAATCACAACCAAACTTAGACGACAAGGATAATTTATTGGGCGCTACTAAATGTGACAAAATCTTTTGGAAGGGTGACCTAAACGACTTCGCAAAGTGGGTAAGGAAGAGTGAAACACGGAAAATGCAACTAAAGTTGCATTTTCGGATGACGATGTTGGCCATTTATAGATTCCATTTTTAGCTGGTCTGCGTAGAAGTAGAGTTCCCGTCTAGAGATCCTCCATCAAAAAAAAAAAAAAAAAAAAAATTGGTCAGAATTCAACTAAGGAATTATTAGTGGAACAAAATTTAGAAATGGAAAACAAATTCTTTTTCATGGAAAGCACACATAACACACCAGACAAAATGAAAATTTTTGTTAGCGCAGGAAGTGTTTTAGTGCCAGTGTGAGTGATCTTTAACCCAATACCATCACCAATTTGAATATCATCTGGGCCAAGATAGTCGGAATGGAAAGATAAGTTCTGTAGATCAATTGTCACATGGTGGGACACGCCTGAATCAAGGATCCATTCAGAGAAGGATGGAGATTAAATGTAGCAAAGTTGACAGGTGAAATATTATTAAATCTGGGCGTAGCAGATTGATTAGAAGGATATGAGGGTGTCCACAGCATGTATTTGTAATAGGGCCAATGCTTGGCTGAATGTCCCTGCTGATTACAACGCTGGCAGAATCTTTTGTAAGGCTTGGAAGTTCGATTAGTACTGTTCGGCTGCTAAAAGGAGTTTTGAGATTGATAAGAGTTAGAGGAAAACTAGTTGGACTGGTTGTTCTTTGTAGACTGAGTAGATCGGTTGTTGGACTGATTTCTAAAAGTCACATTGGCTGAAATAGGAGAGAATGACTGGGAATTTATATTCTCATTTTGAAGCTGTGTTTCACGTGTTATCAATTTTTCATGAAGCTCTTCAAAAGAAATCGAGGTTTCTCTTGCTCTGAAAGCTTCACAAAGACTAAGTAGATCGGTTGTTGGACTGATTTTTAAAAGTCACATTGGCTGAAATAGGAGAGAAGGGCTGAGACTATCAACAAATCTTTTGATAGTATGTATGTACTTTGTAATAGAGGCTTCATCCTTTTGAAAGGAACTCAATTTGCTTTTCGGATTTAAGATATGTCTACAAGATGGTCTCGCGTACGTGTTTTGAATGCTGCTCCAAGCTTCTTTAGAGGATTTGGCGGCTGTATAAAAGAGACGAGATTAGGGGACGTCGAGCTAACTATTGCATTAATTAATAACTTATCTTGTTGAAACGTTGCCAGTATCTAGAGTAATAATGGCAGGAGGAAAAAGTGTAGAGCCATCAAGATACCCTACAAGATCATAGCCTATAAGTAAACTATGAAATTGTATGTACTAGCTGAGTAGGTTTTTACGATAAGTTTTATAGGTGTTTGAGAGTTTGCATTTATGACGACAAGGGAAAATGTGAAGTTGTTGGGTGGAAGAATTGGAGGGATTGTGCCAGAGTTATTTGAAGCAGGAACAAACTCATTTGTGGATGAATAAGTAGGGTATGCGAACACTATGGATCAGATTACTCATTTGAGGTACTCTTGCTCTCATACCATATAGTGGAATAATGTTTTTAGGAAGAAGAATAATTAATTATTATCATTGATCACAACATTTATATACACATACATATAGAGGTTTACAAGATAATGGCATCTTCTGGGATCCTAACTAATTACAAAGAGGTTACAAAGAGATTACAAGATAAGTACTGACAATAAAGAGTTTAAAAAAAATCCTAAGTAGTTACAATCAGTACAAAAAGGAAATCAATAAAGAATATGAAAACTATCTGGTGGTCAAGTCCTTTCTTATTTCTTCTGTTGGACCTGTGCTCTTCCTTGTGGTACAAGTCAAGTGTCCATTTGCTTCTATACTGTATTATACAAATCTCCACCATTTAACACCACTCTACTATTATTTCAAGGAAAAATGTGAAATTGTAAAACATTAATTTGCAAATAAATTTGCTCTTCGTGAAGGTCTTCTAATAGCACAGGATGCTTTGCTTTGTTTTTCCTCCATTGAATTGAACTTGCATAGTGTTGTTAAAATTTTGCAAAAACCATCTATGAAGGCATTACACAATAATGACATCCTGCCAGATGTATGTAGGATTATCCCGCTATACACACATATCAGGATATTATTAGGACAATTGTGTGGCCTCTACATACAGAGGTCTATTGTAACGATCTGCCCCCTAAGAAAAATACAGTACACTATATTATCACGCACAGCAGAATAAAATTATTTACCCTGATAAATTATTTACTCAGCATATCTTAGTCAGACCCTCATTCACTTCTAATGGTCCGCGTTGTTGAAATATAAATCTACAGTACAAAGAAATTACGTGAACCATAAAGACTCAGTAAACATGATAATATGCTTGGGTTTTTTATGATATCTAACAAATGAATTGATGCTCCCACAGTGCAACCAACCAGTTATACAGGGCCCGCATCCTATGTATAAAGTACTGCATGAGCTCGTCATAAATAAAAGTCTGTCATATATACAACGTACACATGCCTTGTTTCGGAGAACTTACGACGTCTTAGACCATCACCAAAGACTTACCAATATCAAAAAACAAGGCCTAGCCATATCATATCCACTGTCGGGCCTCTAATACTGCGTTCAGTATATATATCCAAACAATAGGCCGTCGGGCTCCCAACACTGCTTCCACTGTATATACGCGGTCAGCCAACTGCGGGGCCTCCAACACTGAGTCCAGTGTATATACACTGTCCTCAATACTCACGCGGGGTACACTGCCTCAAGTGGTATATCTACTTGAAAGACTACATAAGCGGTTCATTATATGGGGATATCACGCAAATCATTCACAGCGTCACCAATGCACAACTCACCGCATCATGACATGTTCATCTCATATGCTAATCATCCACATGCTCAATATATACATACTTCGCATGCTACACATCATGCACGGTATAACAATATCAATCTATTAATTTACAAGAGTAAACATAATTGCATTATTTACATATCACACGTAAGAAGCATATACTCAACAGATTATGATTTGTACTGTATATGGAGTTATCACATTTGCCTCTAAAGCTGCTTGAACACTTTATTCCTACATCACATGTATATACACCATATTAAAACTACACTATAAAGTATAAACGTTAAAATGATATAGAAATTACTTGGCTAGCTGAGTAGGTTATCTGGCTGGGCAGGTACTTAGCTTGGTTAGCCAAGACATATTACGTGTTTGGCCAGGTAATTGTCTCGCTGGCCAGGGAAAATGCTTTGGCTAGCCAAGTAATTATCTGGCTGGCCAGGTTTAACAATGGCAATGGGGCGGGTTCGGGATAGGTATGCCTTCCCTCACACCCGACCCCGTTAAGGAAATCCCTGTCCTGTACCCGATTCAGTCTGGTACGAGGCAAGTACGGGACGGGAGAGGTTCAGGGCAGGTACGAGAAAAAAAAAACCATTCAAATTATCATACATCAAGCCGAAATTAGTTTTTCTTGAATTAGTTTTTGTTATTTTAAAGAACTTAAATTTTGAATTAGTATAAAGTTTCCTAAAAAATTAACAAAAAGAAAGTTGGGCAAAGCAGTTAAGGCATATTGATTTTTCTTTGAGTGCTAGGGTTCAAATCTTTAGCTCCTCACTAGTCTTTCTTCAATATCTAACTCTTTTTATAATTTAAAAAAAAAAGCGGGCCACCCAGACCCGATAAGAGTTCGAGGCGAAGAATTTCGCCCCATACCCATCCCAATAGTTAATGGGGTGGTATTCGGGGAGAGTCCCCGCGAGTATCGGGTAATGGGTATAAAATTGTCATTCCTAGCCAGGTTATGAAATGTGATTGGCTAGGTGGTTTTACTTGGCTAGCTACTTTTGAAAGAAATAGACGGTACCTGATGTCATTGTTTTCTTCATAATAATAATTATTCTAATTTCCAACTATTTATAGTTTTTTTAAGGGCTAACTTGCAATTAAATTTTCTTTTAATTGCACTTATACCATAGGGTAAACTTCCCAATTATCCTTAACAGATAACCGTCATCTTAAAAATACTGTATTTTATTCTTAATAAATAATTTTATCCTTAATAAGAGCTTGTTTGATCCTCTTTATTCTCCCAATTTATAAATTTACCTACTACTGATTTGACAACTATTCAATTACAACCACATATTTCACACATTTTTACATTTTCAATACACATTCTACTTCTCTCCGCATTATAAATTCTCCAAATAAATAGAATCAAACAAGCTCTAAAATCAAGCATAGAACTTTATTTGATTCCTAAAAATTCCAGAAAAATCTTAGGAAACATAAATGAAATTTTGGGGAGTTACAATTCTTCCTTTCTTAAAAGAATTTCGTCCTCGAAATTCAAAGTTTATAACTACTTAAATCATGCTTCCGCTATGCACTATGATAAGATAAATAAACATATATAACATATAATGACTCACTTAGTCATTCGAAATTCATATGGTCTGAACTAAAATACACTGATAGGACACAAAATCATGTTCTGATACCATTTGTAATGACCCGCCCCTAGGAAAAACACAGTACACTATATTATCTCGCACAGCGTAATAGAATTATTTACCCCAATAACATAAGCATGAGTCAGCGTATTGCAGTCAGATCCTTCTTAAACTTCCATTGCTCTGCGTTGTTGACATATAAATTTACAGTACAAAGCAACTACATGAGCCATCAGTAAACATCAAACATGCATGTCTTGTTCATGATATCTAAAAAATGAACTGATGTTCCCACACTACAACCAACCAGTCATACAGGGCCCACTTTCCCAGTATAAAGCACTGCATAAGCCCATCATAAATAAGGCTTGTCAA
>CAVNYN010275774.1:0-16460 GCA_963692815.1 Nyctanthes arbor-tristis | reverse complement strand
CATTACGCAAGCACGGCGACCTACTAAAGGTGCAATTTTGTTCACCTCTTGACGGCCTATCTTAGATAATCCCAATGTAAAACTATATATATGGTAATATATAATATCTTACGGCTATGTGATATATAACGAGACATATTACATGAAAAATTGGCGTTCTGTATAGAACCATATTGTGTTATACATCTAACACTAGATCTTAAAATTAATGAGTTAGAGAGATCCATGGGAACCATAGCATTTATTGGCTACAGTTTGAACACTGAATATAGCAGTCTTAGTAGCCCCGATCTAACACCATATGAGATGTTACCATATCGTATAATATGACCATGTAGCATGTATCAGAATACGCCACATAGGAAATCTCTGCCATGTGGTGTGTCTAGTTACACGCCACATAGCTATGGCATTAGATGGTTATACATATAGTGTTAGATCAATTATATTGATCATAGAGAACAAGTTTTATCTATATTCTTTCACTGCCCGGAATTGGTGATTGACGTTTCAATTTGGTGGCTTTTGCACACTTTTCTTTGAATCTATTCTTTCTCTTGGCTTGATTATGGATGATTGCAGGAAAATTTGTCACGAGATTGTTGGTATTGATTTCTCATGTGTGCGGAGATCTGCGAATCAAGCCACTCATAGATTAGGTTAGGGTGGCTGATCCCCTGACAGAGTCTATGGAATGGACCAATATCCCTCCCTCTTTCATTGTTGACGTTCTTGTTAAGTAGCGTCTCGAAATTTTTAAATAAAAATTTATTAAAGAGATGTCACTACCGCCTTTTCTGATTTAACAATCACCATAGTATACGTGCTCGTCTAGCTGAATCTCAATTAAGTCAATATCATATTTGAAGCTCAATGGATAATTTTATTATTTTAGCCAACTTATTTATATTTTAATTAAGGGCAATTATATTGCCACTATAAAAATTAACTGAAACACCACAAATTTTGCATTTTTTCATATTTACTTAAATGACCTTAAACGAAATTACACTAACAACTTCATTTCAATATATTATATATTATACATTTCTTCAAAAAATATATATATTATATTATACACTGTTTTTTAATTTCCCCACCACATCAATCTTTTATATTTTCCTTTCTTATCATCAAAGATTTCTGGGGGCTGTTTAGCATACCGTCCAATCTTTTTGATGTTTTTGTTTTGATCTTCAATTATTCATAATTCCATGGCTATCTTCAGTCATTCATATAACTCCATGGCTTGTAACTACAAAGGGTGTAGTCCCTAAATTTTCAACAAATAAAAATCACGTCTACATAATTTTTATTAGCATAAACAAAGAATGTGATTTTCTTTAATTTCAAAAATATATATCTCGCTAGCCTTGTGCAACTATTGGGGGCGGGATCGAAGACAAAGACAGCACTAGTTATGGCGGTCGCAACTGCAAGTTCCTATGGATCAGTGGAGGTTATCTCCTTGAGACTCTCTGCCGCTAGAGATGAAATCTCAAATTCTTTTAGATTTACTTTTATCAAAATTATACTACTTTTGATATATTCAAAAACTAAAAAAGAAACACAAGATTATTCAAAATCAGTAGTTCATGTAATGAAATTCAAAAATGGTGAAAAGTACAAACGACTTCATTCGGAGAAGATAATGGCAATGGAGTCTCACAATGGTGTGACCAAATATTAAGATGAGATTTGGGTGTTAATTTCTATTTTTGTTAAATTTCATTTTATTTTATATTGGTTAAAGGTAAATTTATTGTGATATGAATATCAATCTTCACCAATTATTTGTGGTGAGGTTAAAATGTGGTGGGATAATTAAATCTCGTAGTGGTAATATAATTGCGCCCTTTTTAATTAATTATTACTTTACATTGCAAATTTTTAAGCCAAAATATTTGTCATTCTTAGCCTAATTTCGGAGACAAAATTATTTTAAGCAGAAAAGGTTGTAACACCCAGAAAATTTTATTTATATATTTATTCGTCACAATTATGATTATTATTATTATTAAGTTTAATTCAACTTATTTATTTAGAAACCCGAATAAGTTAAAGATTATTTTCAACCAAATTATTATTATTGTTTTTTTAGTCCAAATATTTTACAATTTAGCCGATTCATTAAATCTCATGTTGACAAAAATTATGATTTCTAACCCGATTAAATTCTTGTCCAAACCAGGATAATAATACCAACGTTTTCACAAAATGCTTATTAATTATAACGTTTTAACACGAATCCAATTCCTCCCCATGTAACTCCTTACCAACTACAAATTCTACTACTAATATGATTCGAACAGGTCCTAATCAAACTGGGAATGGGTCAAACCATGAACTACAAATACACCTTTCCTCCATGATGAATTCACAAGAAATTTCAAAGTTGAAAAATAGTAAATTCTCTCGGTACGTTCCTCCTCCTCTACTTTATTAAACACATATATAGTTTATACACTTTCACGGAAAGTCACCGACTCATAAACTTTCATCCTCATCATTCATATATACATATTATATAGGCATGCGTAGATAAACCGGCATGACCACCGCCGTGAGAATCACCATCTTCATCACGGGTCTTTTTAACAAAACAGATCTGTTTCCACTTAGAAACAGATCTGCTGATGTGGAGCGCCACATGGAGAAAATTTCTGGGCCCCAGGTTCCAATAAAAAACTACAACAAAGCAGCCCATTTTCAAAGTGTTGGTAACAGAAAGAGACGGTACCGGTGCGTGTGAAGTTCCCCGGAGACCGGGAACTTCTGGAGCAGAACTTGAGGGTGAGGTGGATTCCGATAGACCCAGAGAAGAAGCAATCAGTAAACGTGACAAGCATGACCCCGGTGGAAACCGAACGGCACTGGCTGACGGAAGACATTGAGCTACGTTACGCCACCGTGATTCCAGCCGATGGCGAGGGGGGAAGCAGGGATTTAGTGCAGTGGGGCGTGGTGGTTACCTGCGGCGGGAAAGAGGGAGGAAACTTACAGGTGAGGGAGGTGAATCTATAAGTGGAGGACATGGAAGGGAAAATTTTGAATGGAGAGGACAGTTTGGGAATTCTACAAGAATCCAGGGATGGAGAGAGAAAGAGAAGTAACAGAGATGAAGAGAGAAAAAGGTACGAGGAGTTCTTGAGGATGACGTGTGCTCTTCCGAGAGAGGAAGCAGAGGAGAGAAAGGAGTTTGGACATGGCGTGAGCTCCCTTGAAAATAGGCTGCTTTATTGTAGTTTTTTATTGGAATATGCGGCCCAACAATTTTCTCCACATCAGGAGATATGTTTCCAGGTGGAAAGAGATCTGTTTTGTTAGAAACACGGGTATCTTCATCACCGTCATCACCATATTCATAGCCCGATCCTTAGCATTTCCATACGGACAAAACACACGAAGGGACCCAGTAGATACATAGATACACACATACACAACACGTCGGGTCTTTTTGTCACCCAATCCCTTTTGGATCATTCATATATGATAGACAAAATCACAAGCGCACGATACCGTTTAAATAGTATTGGACTAGATGAGCCCCGAATATCGATCCCATAGGGAAAAGATCGGAAGAGCGTCGTGTAGTTAATTTCATACAAATTGAACAAGGAAATTTAAAAGTTTTCAAAAGAATAATGGTGTTAGTTTAAGCCAAAAATTTAAACTGAATACTTTTTCTACTCAAAAGTAAGAAACAACTCAAATTAATAGATTAGGAAATATATGAGTAAAAGCGTTGAGACTAACGAATCGACAATAAACAGGCGTTCCAATTATGCAATCACACTCATGACAATTCACATCAAATACTCACAACGAGTTTCACAAATTTAATTAAAAACCTCTCTCGAACAAATTCAAATATACCCAACTAACTAAACACACTATATCTCTATATGAATTTCAACCTAGTCGAATGCATTGATTAACAATAAACCATTTTTACAATTACACAAATCATAAAAGTATATCTCTATCTTCTATACAATTCATGTTTTCTATTGAAGTGTTAAATTGGTAACTTACCTGTCGGTCTCCTCACGAATTCACAAAATCAATTACAAGTTGATCAGGCTCATAAAAGGTAAATACATATAATAGAAAATAAACACGCAATAATAACTAGAGTCATGAATAGAATTGACACAATCAAAACATGTCTATTGCTTCATCGATTGTCTCAACAAGGGAAAATAGTTAAACATAGTAAGGAACATCATAAAATAAGAGTTCATAGGGTTTGAATACATGACCAAATTCTTGCAAAGAAAATATGAAGAATAGTGAAGGAAACGTTTGCACCAAACGTAGAATTCCGTTCTTCAATCTTTACACGAACCCTTGCTTCAATCTCCACGCAAACCCTCGCTTCAATCTCCAAGCCCTCCAGAGTGATCTTCTATGATGAGTTTTTTTTTCAGATAGGTTTTCATTCTTTCATAGTTTGAGAGGCTTTTGAACCCTTCCTTCTATCAAAAATAGGATAAAACGCATAAAACGGTGTTTCCTGATACGAGCCGCGGGTGGCCGCCGCGTGCTTGGCCGTAGCCAGCAGATTTCTAGTCCAGCCCGTGGGTTTACTTGCCGCGGCCTACCCGCGGCCGACTTCTATGGCGTGCATTTTAGTCCTTGATTTGACTTTTTCTTGCGGCAACGGTCCTTTTCAACTTCTTTTTTTCATTTAAACACGTCCCCAAACTTCTTAAACAATCACACATTGATGCTATATCTTGAATGTAAAGTCTCAATTTGGTTCAAACATCATTCTTTTCACTTGTTTCACTCTCATTTGAGCTTTTCACCTATATAAACCATATCCACACAAATTAGGTAGAAATCTGCTCGATTTCTTATAGAATTGAATAAGTTAAGAGAATTATTTGTGCATATAAAATATACTTATCAAACTCCCCCAACCTTAACCCTTGATCATCCTGAGCAAGAAATTTACCCAATCATATTAAACAATACAAAATAAAATTAAACACATAACACAGACTTGCCGACACTCTAACCTATGCTATTCATGACTGTCACAAAACATTGCCACCAACAGTGAACTCATCCAATACTTTGACTAATGAATGAGCATAATCACATTCACCATCATACACTCTGGTCAGGCTTCCCAAACCACAATAGTCAAATATGTTCTCACCCTCTCGTGAGAGGCACACATCCCCCC
This sequence comes from Nyctanthes arbor-tristis, assembly GCA_963692815.1. Taxonomy (NCBI): domain Eukaryota; kingdom Viridiplantae; phylum Streptophyta; class Magnoliopsida; order Lamiales; family Oleaceae; genus Nyctanthes; species Nyctanthes arbor-tristis. The sequence goes on along the minus strand of CAVNYN010275774.1, from coordinate 11,266 downwards.
AAACTTATTATTCTTTTTTTTTTCTTTTCATAGGGATATCTGCTATATGGTTTAAATCTCTCACCTCTCAAGGAAGTACCAATTTGGTTTAGATCTTACCATAAATCACTAGCTTAGTCAATGTGGATTCTCCCAATTTTTTAGGGCCCCGACTTTCCCACTATCCTCCAGGCAGTCAAGCCTACTAGCAATCTACATCCCCCAAAATTTGAAGTATAGTCTTGCTTTTATTATTCTGCCATTCAATCTTCTTTTTTTTTCGAAAGCCAGAATCTTTTTTTTTTTATTGAGATTCTCCCTTTTTTTTTAATAGCCTCATATGTCTTATATGCAATCTACCTTTTCACTGGGCTTTCTATATGACCCTTTAATGAGCTTTGGGCCGATGACTCCCGGTTCAGTTGACCTAGGGCACCAGGTTTGAAAGACCCCTAAGGACTTAATTGCTCGAGTCACACAGGCTTCGAAGAGTGGTAAAGACATATCGAAGGTATTCGTTTTCTCTTTTTTTCCTCGAAACCTAATATGTGTAAGACTTAAAAATAGGGATGAGATTACCAGCATCTGGTCATTGCCTAGCTTCTATTAGTTAGCCGAAAACACTCCACACACTTTTCAACATGCACGGAATCCACACCAACCTTACTAGTATCCTCAAGGCTCAACCTCCCCAAAACTTAGACTTGATAGGATTTGCAGATCGGAAGAGCGTGAAAGGGTAAGGGATTCTAATTCTCCATTTTGACTAATTCTAAACCATTCACCCAACCAAAATGTAGATTATGGTGACTTATGCCAAATAACGAACAAGTCAAGCGTAGACAAGCCAATTTTCACCAAATTTAAATTATATAGCAGTGCCCCATCAAGAATCACAAATAACACAAGTTCCAAATAATTTCAATCTAACCAGCCGGCAAGGCAAAACGGGAAAACTAAAAAACATAGTCACAATTTTTTTTTACTGATCACAGATATCAACGATTAACAATAACATGCTAAAACCATAAAATAATAAATCACACATAACACATTAACAATAAACACCCTAAAAAAACTTAAGTGGATATATTTACATTCCCCCAAACTAAAATTTTTACATTGTCCCAATGTAAAGAAAAACAAAAGAAGGATATTACCCGTTAAAGCTTATTTGGGCCAATGTTTATTCTGACGGAAACTCACATCTTTGGAGGGGGTGGTAGTGGTTGTAGTTGCATAAGGCGTGCAAACATGTCCGTCACCTATTGATGCTCTCTTCTTTGCTCTTCTCGGTCAACACGTATCGTCTTAATAATGGTTTGCTCTCCGCACAAAGCCTCTGATACTGTTGCTCCTGAAACTCCCTGTCTGCTATCATCTGTGTCTGCATAGACTCAAGGATTGGACCAAAGTTCACACCACCTCTTCGACGTTGCTGTAGTAGTTGCATTGGTTGTTGTGGATCCTCTCCTGCCATCTCCTCCTCTGATCCCCTAGCTTCCATTGGTTCAATTTCATCTTGCTCTTCTTCTTCACTTAAATGCTGTCTATTATGGATTTTAACACAATGGACATATGACTGGCGCAAACTACGAAGATTTATAGTACTTGCTAAAGTTTTTGCTTCTTCAGATGATAGCATAGGCACATGAGCAAGCTTGCAAAGCCCCGATATCAATGACGGACACACCACTCGAAATTTTACAATTTTCTTTGTTATTTCTTTCACTTTATAGAATATCATATCTGTAAAGTCCAAGTCATACCCGTGTGTGAAGGCATAAAGCAAGTGGAGCTTAGGGCCATAAATGTCGGTAGTGTTTGATGTTTGCGTAATGTTATGGCACATGACATTATGGAAGATCATGTATCTAGAATTGAGCGTACTGGGAGTAACCCTGTCGTTGGGTGGCCATACCTTTGGAGCCTTCTCATGGAAGCTGTCATTGACCACAATATTCCAATCCTCTATCACCGGCAGGTCTGATGTCCCACGGGGTATCCCATAATAGTCTGCAATAGCATCCGGGCTGAAGGGAACCCAAATACCCCGAACATAGGTGTGAAACTGGTGCTCATCATCCTCATCCTCAATGTTGACATTAAAATTCGCGTAGAATTCATGAACAATAGCCGGGTACACTGTATGTGGTTTGGTAACCATGAGCTTGTTCCATCCCTTTGTAGCAATGAAATTCCTAACCCCCAGGTTTAGTAATGTTCGATCATCCACTGCTCATTCATAAATCATTTCGGCCACCTTAAAAACATCACACCTGCTCCTTGCTTCCTCATTGATGAATGCTTGGTAATTAATCCCCACCCTTGGCCTTTTAGAAGCATTAGAGCTCTCAGTCACTGTCTTTCCTTTGTAACGTTCTTGTTTTTGGTGGCATTGTCTCAACCTATAATCTAAATGTGTAATATGAGATGTTAAAAATCAAAGAACACCTAAAACCTAATGTACACCTTAAGTATAACCACTCCAAGCCATTCACAAATTCGACACAAGGTCACACATTCACCTTTTGTTTTGTTATTCCGAGCATATAAAACAATTCCCCCGAACTTAGCATGTTAATACCCTGCGCCATGAAAGCTAAATCAATGAACAATTTGGTTGGGGCAATTCGTCAAACATATGGGGTGCAAAAATTGACTAAGCAAGGTTCAAAGCTCTTGGGGATTCATATTCTATCCATGAAAAATTTCATCCACTAACAACAAGTATAATCCACAAAATCAACAGATCGGAAGAGCGTCGTCAACCCATTAAAAAATCATATAATACCATGTAGATAGAAGCATACCACAAATCAAGTTTCAAAAATTCGTAGGGGTGTTCACATAGCTTTGTAATGCACAAATCAAGTAAGTCAACCTTTAAATGTTGTTGTGAACAAGTCAATAAAAAGTGTAAGAGATGAGTTTTGGCGTAATTGAAGGGTTGGAGTCGAGAGAATGGGTAAAAAGAGTGTTTTAAGGGAAAATAAGAGTGAAGGGGGTCAGTTTAAACAGCCGACCCCAGCCAGTGGCTAGCCCGCGGCAAGTCGTGGGCAGCAGAAAAAATTCAGAGACCGCGGTTTGCATACCACGGTCTACCGTGATCTACCCTTTTTTTTTTGAATAATGAATACATAAACGTGAAATACTAGAGATGACATGCTACATATCTAAAAAAAATGCAATTAAAGGCAAAGAAAAAAAAAGAGTTAGAAAATTTTAATTTTAAATGCACCAAAAACAATTAAATAAAAGAAAAGACTTAGAAAATTAGGTTGCCTCCCAATTAGCGCTCAATTTATAGTCTTGAGCTCGACTTTGTTGATGATCATTCAGCATCTTTCAAGTTAATGGAAGATTCTTCTTCTATGGAATCTCTCCCCAAATAATATTTCATCCGTTGACCATTCACTTTGAAATTGTTCCCCTTTTTGAGATGATGGAGTTCAATTGTATCATAAGGGAATTTTTTGTGATGGTGAAGGGGCCTGACCACCTTGAGCGCAACTTTCCAGGAAAAAGTTTGAGCCTTGAATTATACAGTAAAACTTGCTCACCCTCCTTAAATTCTCTGTGCTGGATGCGTTTGTCATGCCACCTTTTTGTTCTTTTCTTATACAACCTTGAGTTCTCATATGATTCGAGGCGAAATTCATCTAACTCATTAAGTTGTAGGAGCCTCTTTTCTCTTGCTGCTTTTAAATCAAAGTTTAATGCCTTGACTGCCCAAAAGGCTTTATGCTTAATCTCAATAGGTAGATGGCAAGATTTTCCAAACACCAATTGGTATGGAGACATTCCAATGGGTGTCTTGAAAGCTGTACGGTAAGCCCATAGTGCATCTTCTAATTTCCTAGACCAATCTTTGCGGGAAGAGTTTAATGTAGCCTCTAAAATCCTTTTCAACTGCTTGTTAGAGGTTTCCACTTGCCCGCTTGTCTGTGGATGATATGCTGTTGCAACTTTGTGGTGAACACCTTATTTAGCCAATAATGTTTTGAATAGCCGGTTACAGAAATGAGTTCCGCCATCACTGATAATTGCCCTCGACATCCGATACCTGCTGAAAATATTTTTCTTCAATAAGTGAACTACCACATTGGCATCATTTGTGGCTAGATCTGTTATTGCTTCCACCCATTTAGATACATAATCCACAACTACCAAGATATACCAATTTGAAAATGACAGAGGAAATGGTCCCATAAAATCTATTCCCCATACATCGAAAATTTCCACCTCCAAGATGTTATTTAAAGACATATCCTGCCGTGAAGAGATATTTCCCATACGTTGGCATCTATCACAATTCTGCACAAAGGTGAAAAGCATCATGAAATAGCATCATGACTTTACAGTACCTTTGCAGCGGTCTTTTGTGCCCCAAAATGCCATCCATATGATCTAGAATGCACTCTTTCTAATATAGGTCGCATCTCTTCCTCCGGCACACACCTCTGAATAATCTGATCAGGTCTTCTCCTATACAAGAAGGGCTCATCCCACAAAAAGAACGCACATCATGAAGAAATTTTTTCCTTTGTTGATAAGAAAAATCAGGTGGAATAATCTTGCTGGCTAGAAAGTTAACAAAATCTGCATACGAAGGTACCTTAGCCAATTGCATTAACCGCTCATCTAGAAAAATTTCCTGAATCTCTTCCCCAATAATAGACTCTATCTGCTCAATTCTAAACAAGTGATTTGCTACCAGGTTTTCTGTTCCCTTCTTATCTCTAATTTCCAAATCAAATTCCTGTAGTAGTAGGACCCAATGAATCATCCTGGGTTTTGCATCCTTCTTGACAAAAAGATATTTGAGAGCTGAGTGATCCGTATAGACTATAACTTTTGACCCAATAAGTTATGAACGGAATTTTTTAAACGCGAATACCACTGCAAACAGTTCCTTCTCGGTGGTGGCATAATTTATCTGAGCATCATTCAAGGTCTTGCTAGCATAATAAATAGCATGAAATATCTTATCTCTCCGCTGCCCTAGAACTGCTCTAACTGCAAAATCACTGGCGTCACACATTAGTTCAAAAGGCATACTCCAATCCGGTGCAACTATGATTGGTGCTGAAGTCAACTTTTCTTTCACCGATCTTAAAAGCAATAAGGCACTCCTCAAAAAAATTAAACGGCACATCTTTCTCCAATAATTTGCAGAGTGGTTTAGTAACTTTAGAGAAATCCTTAATAAATCTCCTATAGAACCCAGCATATCCAAGGAAACTGCGAATACCCTTAACTGATATTGGTGGTGGCAACTTCTCGATCACCTGAATCTTAGCTCGATCCACCTTTATTCCTTGAGCTGAGATCGATGTCCCAAAAAAATCCCTTCTTTCACCATGAAGTGACATTTTTCCCAAGTAAACACTAGGTTTGTTTCTTCACACCTCTCCAAGACCAAGTTTAAGTGATTTAAACATTCATCATATGCCGAACCAAACGCCGAAAAATCATCCATAAATACTTCAATGAACTTCTCCACCATATCAGAAAATATTGCTATCATACAATGCTGAAAAGTAGCTGGAGAGTTGCATAGTCCAAAGGGCATTCTTCGGAAAGCAAATGTACCATATGGACATGTGAAAGTGGTCTTCTCTTGATCATTGGGGTTAATGGGAATTTGGTTGTACCCTGAATACCCATCCAGATAGCAATAATAAGCTTGTCCAACTAACCTCTCGAGCATTTGGTCAATAAAAGGCAATGGGAAGTGATCTTTCCTTGTTGCATCTTCAGTTTGCAGTAATCAATGCAAACTCTATACCCTGTTACCTTCCTTGTAGGAATCAGCTCATTATTATCATTTTTCTCCACTGTTATTCCCCCTTTCTTTGGGACCACATGAACAGGACTCACCCATTGGCTGTCTGAAATTGGGTAGATTATCCCCGCATCCAGTAGTTTCAAAATTTCAGATTTTACTACGTCCTTCAAGGTAGGATTAAGTCTGCGCTGGTTCTCCACTGAAGGCCATAAATTTTCTTCCATCAAAATCCTATGCATGCACATGGATGGACTAATATCCTTAATATCTGAATGGTCCAACCCAGACGCTCTTCCGATCTGTTCTTTGAGTACAGAACTTCTGTTATTCCAAATCAAATAAAGGGCTAGAGAAGATCACAGGTAATGTTGAAGACTCACCCAATAATGCGTAAAGTAGATGTGCAGGCAATTCCTTCAGCTCCAGTTTTGGTGCCTTTATAATCGAAGGGACCGGTTTAGTTGGCAAGGTTCCCAACTCTTTAAAATCCCTTCTGCGCTTTGGATATATTGGGGGTAAAGCCTCCAGATGATGTGTACACTGCTGAAGCTCTAACTTCTCTGATTTTGTAGTGCCAGAATGAACCAAACAAGCCTCAAGTAGATCTAACGGAAGTGAAGTATCAAAAGCACATGCCACAAGGCTATCTACTATATCAATCTGGTAGCAAGTGTCAGACTGTCCTGGGTTTTTGAGAGCCTTAAATATATCAAACGTCACCTGTTCATCTTCAACTCTCAAATTAATTTTCCCTGATGGACATCAATCAACGCCCTCCTAGTAGCAAGAAAAGGTCTCCCAAGAATCAATGGAATGTCTCTGTCCTCTTCCATATCCAGCACTACAAAATCTGCTGGAAAAATGAATTTGTCAACTTTGACCAAAACTTCTTCAAGATTCCCTTAGGATATTTGATTGATCTATTAGTAAGTTACAACGATATCCTTGTTGCCTTGGCTTTTCCTAATCCAAGTTTCCTGTACGCAGATAAGGGCATGAGGTTAATACTGGCACCTAAATCACACAATACCCTATTAAATGTAATATCACCAATAGTACAAGGTATAGTGAAACTCCCTGGATCTTTAAGTTTAGGAGGCAATTTATTTTGCAATATTGCGCTGCATTCCTCAGTGAGCATTACTGTATCATCATCTTCCAACTTTCTTTTGTTTGACGAAATCTCTTTCATGAACGTTGCGTAGCTGGGCATCTGAGCTAATGTATCTGCAAATGGAATATTTATCTGTAGCCTCTTGAAAATCTCCAAAAATTTTGCAAATTTTTTATCCATTTTGTGCTTTTGGAGCCTCTGTGGAAACGGTAGTGGAACATAAGGCATGACTGGTGCTTTTGGTGGAGCCTGCAATTCAATAACTTCTGGCTGGTGTTCAACTTTCTCCTTTTCAACTTCAGAAGCTTGGCTTCTCTGTTCTTTAGCCCTTGGCCTTTCAACATGAATTTCTGGAAGCTAAACTCCACTCCTTGTTGTAATTGCTTTAATTTACTCCTTTGGATTTACCTTTGTATCACTAGATAGAGCTCCATAAGGCCTTTCTTGCATCATTTTTGCTAATTGTCCAACCAGCTTCTCCAAATTCTGAATTGTCGCCTTACTAATCTGATTGTCTGTCTCTGTTCCCTGCATGAAAGCCTGAGTCTTGGTCATGAAAGCTTCACTAGTTTGAACATACTGGCTAGTTTGTTCGGCTAGCTGTTCCACTACGTTCGCAAGGGATGATTTCTCCTCTGGTTTTTGAATTTGCTGTTGTAGCAGCTATGGTGGTTTATTTACTGGATTTCCTCCCCATGAAAAGTTTGGATGATTTCTCCATCTTGGATTATATGTCGCTGAATACGGATTCCATTGTTGTCTCTGTTGATTTTGAACATGACTGACCTCTTCAACTCCACCCGCATGAGCTAAGGGACAATCATCAATGAGTTGATTAGCCCCACAATTTTCACAGGCTGCGTTTTTTGCTTGCACTGACTTCACCCAATGACCGGCCGCTATCTCTTCAAGTTTCTTATTCATGGCTGCCATATGAGCTGCCAATGTTGAGTACTCACCATTCTCATGTACAACAGTTGCTTTTTTATGAAAAACTCTATCAGCAGATGGAAATAGAGCATTTTTTTATGTTAATCTCTCAAGTAGCTGATATGTTGCGTGTGGAGAATTGGCTGTAACTGATCCTCCTGCTGCAGCATCGAGGATAATTCGATTCTCTGAACTGAGTCCACCATAGAAATATTTTACTTGGTAAAACTTGGTGAGTCCATGAGTTGGACACTTTCTAAGGAGTACTTTGAATCTGTCCCATGCTTCATAAAGAGTCTCAGCTTCATACTGAGCGAAACTAGTTATGTCTTGAAGTAACTTTGCTGCTTTGGCTGGCGGATAATATTTGGTCAAGAACTTTTGTGCCAAATTTTCCCAAGTTGTAATACTCCTGGCAAGGAAAGAAGATAACCAATCACGAGCCGCCCCTTTCAGAGTATGTGTGAAAAGTCTCATTTTAATGGCATCATCAGAAACACCATCAAATGATACAGAATCACACGAGCCCAGAAAATCCGTAATATGAGCATGAGGATCTTCATTCACCAGGCCATTGAAAGAACACATAGTCCTAATCATAGTTATCAAATCAGGCCTCATCTTGAAATTTTGCCTCCCATAAGCTGGTGGAGCAACACTTGACTGACTTGTGGGATGCGGTAATACCATAAGTTCGCTGAACGGGCGATCATCATTGTTAATAATAATTGGAGGTTGAGGTGGAATATTATCTCTCAATACTGGGAGTCAGCCATCCCCTCCGTCTAACACATCATGTTGATCATTCATGGGTAATTTTTTCAACGAATTTTTCTCCCTTTTGTTGCTGAGTATTTTGTGAAGTGCACGTTCTGGTTCTGAATCAGAAAGTACTAAACCCGAAGAGGAACGTGTCATGCACCAACGGCAAGGACCTGATAGAGAAATAAAACAATTCAACTTAGTAATAAAATTAACATAATGAAATAAATAACTAAAACTGTCTCCGGCAACGGCGCCAAAAACTTGATAGGCAAAATCGCAAGCGCACGATACCGTTCAAATAGTATAGGACTAGATGAGTCCCGAATGTCGATCCCACAGGGAAAGTTGTCACCTACTTCACTTAAGTTAATTTCACACCAATTGAACAAGGAAATTTAAAAGTTTTCAAAAGAATAATGATGTTTGTTTAAGCTAAAAATTTAAATTGAATACTTTTTCTACTCAAAAGTAATAAGCAACTCAAATTAATGGACTAGGAAATATATGAATCAAGGCGTAGAGACTAACGAATCCACAATAAACAGGCGTTCTAATTATGCAATCTCACTCATGACAATTCACCATCACGTACTCACAACCAGTTTCACAAATTTAATTGAAAACCTCTCTCGAGCAAATTCAAATCTACCCAACTAAGTAAATCCACTATATCTCTATGTGAATTTCAACCTAGTCGAATGCATTAATTAACAAGAAACAATTTTTACGATTACACAAATCATAAAAGTATATCCCTATCTTTTATGCAATTCATGTTTTCTATTAAAGTACTAAATTGGTGACTTACCTCTCGGTCTCCTCACGAATTCACAAACCCAATTACAAGTTGATCAGGCTCATAAAAGGTAAATACACATCACAATAGAAAATAAGCGCACAATAACAATTAGAGCCATGAATGGAATTGACACAATCAAAATATGTCTATTACTTCATCGATTGTCTCAACAAGGGAAAATAGTTAAACATAGTAAATAACATCATAAAATAAGAGTTCATAGGGTTTGAATACATGACCAGATTCTTGCAAAGAAAATATGAAAAATAGTGAAGGAAACGTTTGCACCAAACGTAGAATTCTGTTCTTCAATCCTCACACAAACACTCGCTTCAATCTCCAAGCCCTCCAGAAGGATTTTCTATGACGAGTTTTTTTCTTTTTTCAGATGGGTTTTCGTCCTTTTGCAGGTTTGCTTGCCGCGGCCTACTTTCATGGCGTGCATTTTAGTCCCTGGTTTGACTTTTTTTGCAGCAACGGTCCTTGTCAGCTTTTTTTCTTCATTTAAACACGTCTCCAAACTTCTTGAACAATCACACCTTGATGTCATATCTTGAATGTAAAGCCTCAATTTGGTTCAAATATCATTCTTTTCACTTGTATCACTCCCCCATTTTTTAGCCACTTTTTTTTTTTAATGTAATAGTTCTTTTCTCTCGCTGTAAAATTAATTTATTTTTTAATAAAATTGGGGTTATATTTTGCTGGGAAGTTATTAAACATTGATGTCAAATTGAAACTCTTAACAAGAGCTTCAATTTGAGATAATATGCAAGATGGTAATTAGCATCCACAAAAAGCTTTCAAAGAGTAAAAACAATACCATTACTTTTATTTTTAAAATTTTCACCAATATCCTAATTTTGCAAACTTCTTTTAACTAAATCCCAAATAATATATGTAATATTCTAGTTTACTTCAATCCCAAATAATATATATAATATTCTAATTTAATTCAATGTAGTCCTTAGTTATTATTATTATAATTTTTTCTTTGAAGGGATGTAGTCCTTAGTTATTAGTTTCTACTTTTTGCTCTTCACAAATAATTCAATCTTATCAATTTCGTATAATTATTAAATTTAAATTTTTTCCGGCCAACAATTATATTTTTCTCCATCAAATTTCAAACTTGATTTTCCTTGTTTCCCCATTTTTACCTAACAATGTTTACATATTCACTTATCCACTTTATTTCTTCCTAGCAATAGTAAATCAAGAAGTTTGAGGGCACTACTTGAATATTTCATCTCTCTTGTGTTAATTCGTTGAATTATTATTATTATTTTTATATCAGTTTTGAAATTTAGAATCATAATATAAATTATTATTTTTTTCAGATAATTAACATTTATCTTTTCATACTAAAGCAAAATGATTGCTAAAATATGAGTTGTGCGTACCCATCTAAATGTCAGAGACTCCGCCACTGATGACAGATACATACATGCATATGAGTATGCATACAGCCATTTGAATCCTTCCCGTATAGAAAGGAAAAAAGAAGAGAAGTTGAGAGGAAGGGAGTCGAGTGACGGCAGATCTTCTAGTCGCCGGGTTCCGACTTCGTCACCGCCATGTAGTCATTGTTTCTTTCATCTCCGAGAGCCGAGTGCACCAAAGAACCTAGAGAAACGATTGTTGGATTTATTGTCAAAAATAATCCAAAGTTGAAAAGGAAAAGGAAAAGGAAAAAAGAAGAGTTCTTGGAGGAAAAGGAATCCAAATCCTAGAAGGAATTATCTTATCTTCCAAGTAAACAAAGCCTATAAATAGATGTGTTTTCTTCTTCTTTTATGTACAAGAGTGACTTGAGTCTTTGAGAGAAAAATTGGCGAGCTTAGCATCTTGTGAGTTTTTCTTGTAACTCTTTGAGGTTTGTTCAAAG
>CAVNYN010275772.1:0-19240 GCA_963692815.1 Nyctanthes arbor-tristis | reverse complement strand
AAAGGCGGGAAGCTCTTTAATTTAGTGAAAGACCGACAGCCATAAACACTTTGTCAAAAGAAAATTAATTCCTTTATCCATCCATACTTTAATGCAGAGCAACAAAACCCTTTAATTAATGCCCATGTCTCGTACCAAACGTACACATATATCTTCTGTATAGTTGAAATTTTTTAAAAAAATTTTTGAAATTCAACGTAAGTATTTCTTCATTTTCTATAAACTAGAGTTGCATTTTTAGTCTAGAACTAGGAAAAGGGTATTGTGGTTTTCTCTTTTTGAAGCAATCACTTGCCACTTAAATTTGTTTTCTCTAAAGTAATGGATTTCTAGTTGATTATGTTTATTTGTGAAGAAAATTTAACCCGAAGAAAGAAAGAAAAGAACAATGAATGAATTGACTTTGATCATCGTCTGGTGATGTAATAGCACTAAAAAGGGTGAAATTATTTTGATTCTATCTAATACTAAACTTCTAGTATCATAATGTTACTAGATAGTGATATAGAATAATATCAACTACTGATGTGAGCACATTATCACACCACACATCACATTAATAGTTGATATTATATCGCACTATCTGTCTAGTATTGAAATAGTGCAAGAAGTTTAGTTGTAAATTATTTCTAGTTATTGATGTGAGTATATTAGTGGGATACATGACTTGTATGATTGGTGATATACTTATCCAACAGTAATAGCCCCTTACATCTAGAGCTTGAATATACTCGTCCTATTAAAGAATATCCTGAACGTACGTTTTACCTATTTATTATAATAATAATGAGTGGATTTGGTGCAGGCAAATTCGAATGAGTGGCTGGAGATGACCCATTCATGGGGTGCAAATTGGTGCATTATTGGAGGGCCGTTAAGCGGGCCATTTTCCGTAAAGTTAACCACGCTATCAACGGGAAGAAGCCTGTCTGCAAGGGAAGTCATCCCTCGAAATTGGTCTCCTAAAGCCACTTACACTTCCCGACTTAACTTCTACTGATTCATTCAACGAAAATCAATACGCGAAATATTTGTCTGTCTGTTCGTCTATCCGTCTGTCTCTTTTTTTAAATAGATATACTAATTAAAGAGGCAAGCAAAGACGTTTTCTTTTCTGCTTGCTTTTAGCGTGTGAGCGAGTTTGAGTATGCGGTAATTTGTGGTGAGTATTTATTTATATTATTATAATACAATGTAATGTAAAGTGAGTATAATGTCATGTTACGTAGCCCTCTTCGAAGGAAGAGAGTGCGATCTAAGTGTGGTATGTTGTTTAATATATATTGTACTGTGTTGCGTAGGTTTCGGTTTCTGTCGGGCCTTTCTTGTCTGTACCATGCGATATATGGTTGTAATGTTATCTCCTTGCCATGATAATTATCAGTTGTATTATTTTGGTGACATTCAACGGCCTTTGTTTTTAATTTTCACAGCATTACTTTTTTTTATTTTTTTAATATTACAAAAGAATTGTAAAGAACGAAAATCAAGCCCTTGATCAGAATTATAAGAAGCCAACTCAGATACCACCATATGAGTCTTGGCAATTTTCACAATATCAATATTAAACTCTTAAAGATGTTGAGTTAAGGTGGGTCCCACTATCAGGTTTTCCCGCTTAAAGCACAATTTTCACTTTTTTTTTTGCTTGTCAGCTGGTTTGGGCTTAAAGTTATCTCAGAATATTGGGCCTATTGCGACAAGTAGTGCTTATTTCTCATTAATAAACAGCTAGGTAAATAATGCAGCCTTGTTATGCGATTTGGCGTCTATTCAATTTCTACTGCTTCAGTTTTAAACATGTTATTATTGGAATGTGTGGGAATAAATCTGACGAAGTTGAATTCGTCTTTAATAAAATTCCGTGAGATAGAACCTCTGTCCAATGTCCCTCGACCCTGCAAAAGAAGGCTGGGAGGCATGCCTCCGAAGCCCCTACAGCGTAAGGGTAAGTAAGGGAGGCTTTTAGAATAAAAAAGTATGACGTAAGCAAATTTAGGTTAAAAAATGTCTTGGGGAATGTGCACGTGAACAGTAAATATTTATAGACAAATTATATATGGGCTTTTTTGACGGACTCAGCGTAAAAATAGCTGGGCTAGGACTCCTTTTTTAAGCTGAAATACTATCAATGTAGTTGGGGCCTCTGGAGGCCCAATGCGAACCATGGCCCCTTCAAACATCATTAGGCCCACGAAGGCCCAATGTAAATTGTAACTCTTCCATAGGCCTCCGTGCGTCGAAACAGCTCTGCTACCGGCAAGGTGTTTCAGCGACACATTATTTCAAGGAAGAGGAAACACAGTGGTTAGAACGAAAAGGCGTGCATTAAATGTGACACGCACTCCCAAGAGTGGCCCTTCGGTTTTACCTGCCACTATAAAAGCAAAAGAAATGACTCACTTTCGTCACTTCGTCATTTAGGAAAGTTGCCTGAATTTTGAGAATCCTCTAAACCTATTCCGTCCGACCCGTTAGGTACGACCCCCTACCCTGTTTCTCTCTTTATTTGCTTTCTTGATTTTATACAATGTCTGGGCGAAGAGTGAAGGTTCACGACCTTAAAGACCTTCTTAACCATTCTTTGATAGGTTGCCCCAGCATTCTTTAATCTGAAAGGCATAACATCGTAGCAGTAAATGTCCTCATTGGCCACAAATGAGGTTTTTTTGGCATCCTCTTCAGCCATTTTTATCTGGTGGTATCCCAAGAAGGCATCCAAAAAACTATGAAGCCCATATCCAGCAGTGCAGTCCACAAGACGATCTATTCGGAGTAGCGGGTAGCTGTCTTTCGGGCACGCCCTATTTAGATCTGTGAATTCGATACACATCCTCCATTTCTCATTAGGTTTGGGCACCAAGACAACATTCGCCAGCCAGTCAGGGAACTGCACCTCTCTGATAAAACCAGCCTTAACCAATTTTCCAACCTCCTCCTGAATCACGTCGCGTCGAGATGGGGCGAATTGACGTCTCCTCTGTTTTACCGGCTTGCTTCCAGGGAGGACATTTAACCTATGCTCTATTGACTTGCGATCTATTCCAGGCATATCTTTGCTATCCCAAGCAAAAACATCCAGATTTTGTCGAATGCATTCTACGAGTTTCGCCTGAAGGTCCGAAGGTAACTGTTTCCCTAATGAAAAATATCGACCCCTCAGAACTTTGACCTGTACAAGTTCCTCAACAGCCGACATCCTGATTTCTTTTCCCATACCCAAGTTCATGACCCCCAGTGGATTTCCGATACTGTTGACGTAACATTGCCTAGCTACTGCTTGGTCTCCACGCACTGACACAACCCCTGTAGGTGAGGGGAATTTTATAGTGAGATGGAAGGTAGATACGATGGCCTGCAAACTATTGAGGAAGGGGCGTCCCAGATTGCATTATAAGCCAAGGGCATGTTTACAACTTGAAACGTGCCCATTCTGGTGACTTGATTTCCCTCCGTTCCCAGAGTTATGGCTAACTCTATCATACAAATAGGTTGCACGATTCCTCCTCTAAACCACCTAGGGGCGTATGAACGGAGAGCAGATGATCTAGCGGGAGTCCCATCTGCTTAAACGCTTCAATGGAAAGGACATTCGCCGCTCTCCCATTGTCAATGAGTATCCTCTTAACATTAAAGTTTACTATTACTGCCATGATGACCATGGCATCATCATGGGGTTGAGCCACACCCAATAGGTCGGCTGGGCCGAAAGTGATCTCATGTTCGTAGCTTTTCTTCTAAACTGAAAATACCGCCGACCCATGCTGCAAAGACTGAGCGTAGCTTTTTCTCGGCACGCCTGTGTCACCTCCAGATGCCATCCTCCCTGATATTACGTTTATTGTGCCAGCAGTGCCAGTGCCCGAGCTCCCCGCCAGTGATTTTTGCTCTGACCTTTCTCTTTCATTTCCTCGTTCCAGTTTTTCAGTTTTTACGAACTTTTTCAGATGTCCCCTTCTGATTAAGTTCTCAATTTCTTCTTTCAAATTCCGGCACTCTTCTGTGGTTTGCCCCTGATTTTTATGAAATTCACAATATTTATCCCTGTTATTCCCAGTAATGCGGGTTTTCACGGATTTCGGCCACTGAAGATCATATTTATCCATGATCTCTATCAGTATTCTAGATCGAGAGGTATTTAGGGGAGTAGATCGATCCACTGTCGTATCCTCATGTTGTCGTTGCCATGATCAACTATCCTTGTCTGTTCTAGCCCTTTTCTGGTCGGGCCTTTCCACATGAGTTTGGGCCCTCTTGTCGGCAGGACGAGTGGTGATGGTTGGGAATAGGGTTTCCTCTATGTTGATGTAATTTTCCGCCCTTCTCAAAGGTCGTTAACCACCTGTGGAGGGTTCTTCGATAATGATTTCTTGAACTCTGTGCAATTTACTGCTTGCGTGAGAGTAGACACAGCTGCCGTTATATGTAGGCCGGGTACCTCTAGTCGCTCCCCATTAAAGCGACTCATGAACTACCGCAGCGATTCTCCTTCCTGCTGTTTCATCTGCATGAGAGTTGCGGCCGTTTTCTTAATGCACTTGCTACTAGAGAAGAAAGTTAAAAATCGCTCCACAATGTCATCAAATTGTCCAATAGATCCCTCCGGCAACGTTGTGTACCAATCCCTGGCCGGCCCTGTCAATGTTTGGGGAAACGCTTTCCACAATATGGGGTCAGAAGCGTTTTGCATATCCATTATATCGACGTACGTGTTCAGGTGGTTATTTGAGTCACTTTTGTCGTCATATTCTTTCATTCGAGGATATTTGAAATTATCCGGAAGAGGAAAGGAACGCACTGCAGTCGTGAAAGCGGACCTTCTACTGAATGAAGTCGTGGAAACTGTTCTTTGCCTAAGTCCTTCAGCTATTCCTTGTTGTATGATCCGATTAATGGCTTCCATGGACATTATCACAGTCTCGCCAACCTCTGCTTGCTGTGTGTTATTCTCGGAGGGTCGTGTCCCCGGGGCTGGCATATCCCCCTGGAACGGTCCTGTACCGTCATCTTGCCTTCTCTCATAACCCTCCAGAGGACTTGATACAGACCCAGAGGTCGGGGCAGACCTCTAAAGGAGTTGGCGCAACTCATCGACTTGTCGCTGCAAAAGATCGGAAGAGCACAGCGGGGGGTTGAATCTCATTGGGCGGCACTTGCCCGGCCTCCAGAGGATGGTCCACCATATTCAGGGGTCCAGACATAGTCGGTGGTAGCCTTCGAGCTGCCTCTTCACTCTCCAATCGTAATCTACTATTGCGGGTGGTAACCGTGCAAGCACGGGCTCCCACAGACGGCGCCAAACGACGAAGTCGAATTCGTCTTTATGAATAAAATTCCGTGAGATAGAACCTCTGTCCCATGTCCCTCGACCCTGCAAAAGAAGGCTGGGAGGCGTACCTCCGAAGCCTCTCCAGCGTAAGAGTAAGGGAGGCTTTTAGAATAAAAAAGTATGACGTAAGCAAATTTAGGTTAACAAATATCTTGAGGAATGTGCATGTGAACAGTGAATATTTATAGACAAATTACACCTGGGCTTTTTTGATGGACTCAGCGTAAAAATAGATGGGCTAGGACTCCTTTTTTAAGCTGAAATACTATCAATGTAGTTGGGACCCCTGGAGTGGGACCCCTGGAGGCCCAATGCGAATCATGGCCCCTTCAAACATCGTCAGGCCCACGAAGGCTCAATGTAAATTGTAGCTCTTCCAAAATCAATCAACCATAATCCCAAAAATAACTCTATAAAATTATTGTTGTGTATATAAATGTGTATTGCAGCCAGCTTCATTAGCATCTCACCATTGGCAGAATCGAAATTGGCAGCTTTGGTAACCCGTTCTGTGTTCAACTGTTGAAAATGGCTACCTTTTCTCTTCTGAGTGCTGTCAACAAAAATGGAAAAAATCATACTTTTATATCAAAAATCAGACTCTTGGGTTGTTATTTATTAGTTTGTAATTTATATTACAATCATTAGTAGTTACTAAATAAAAAATATTAAACTGTTAATAAGTCTAAATTTATTATTAGTGGTATGTTAGTTGCAAATTTATGTGCTTACGTCAAATTGTCGTACTCATTAACATATATACATACTATTAAAGATCGAATGATAATTGTAAAAACTAGATTACATATTGTTACATGTTAGTTTAGGATTGGTATTGCAACTACTATTATTAGTCTTATTATTGTTAATGTCATTAATAATTTAGTCATTATTACCTTTACATTCATAGTTAATATTTATGCTAATACTATTATTATTGTAAGTGATTAGTATTACTTTTATTATTATTCATACACTGATTTAGCTGGACAAAGATGACTGCTCATGTTGCTAGTTAGAATTTGTGTATAACAATTCGGTTGGGCTGTACGTTTTTTAATAGTTAAACTAATGCAGCTTAATACTACTTAATATGCTAATATTTATATCCATGACAAAATAGTTGTAACGTCATTGATGAGATATAAATTTTCATGTCGATGTACATATTACTTTTTGTTACATCTAAACTTCAAAAATTATATGATTACTGATATGTCGTTTTAATTGTTATTAGTATTAGTATTGCTATTATTGTTGCTATTAGTTGACCAAGGTATTGTAATTTATATAATAATTTTTCTCTCAACTTATAATTGTAATTTTTATAATATTTATTTTAGTTTTTCGGATCAGTGGAGTGTTCGTGGGAGTTGTATGTCATTACGTCGTTTATTTTTTTTTCTTAATAACATATATATATATTTTTTTTTTTTCTTGACAACATATATATATATATATATCTGTTAACTGAGTTTTATATTTATTTTTTTATTAATGTTCTTAAAAGTTTAGTATTGATTACCTTTACTTTTTCGGTTAATATTAATGCTGCTAATATTATTATTGTAACTAATTAGTATTATTTTCTTTTTTCTTTCTTTTTACAAATCATACACTATATTAGCAGAACAGATACAACCACTTATCTTCCCAGGCATAGTGTACATAATAATGTAGATGGGCTGTACGTATTTTAATGCCACTAGTAATGCTGCTTAGAAATTGTAATTGGACTGACCACTCAACTTCTACTGACTCAAACACTGAGGGATTTCTTATAACCTAAACGTTCTAACACAGAGAAATTTTCCTATCTTCTTCCTTCTCATTTCAATTCTACAGCATTACTCAGTGTATACAAGTCTAAACGAACAAAAGCGAGGCACATTGGTACTTAAAAATTTTGGGAAAATGCCAAATTCGAATGCCATGGGTAGAAAAGTCAAGAGACTGTGCTCACCTCCAGCCATGCAGTCAGGTAAGATGATTTTTAATTAAATTTCCAGCCGTTATTGCTATTAAAGAAAAGGTTTTATGCCATGGATATTTTGTATTGTTCGTGTAATTCCTATTTCCCTATTTTTTATCGACGAGGTTCAATAAAGTTTAACACAGCACAAAAACAAATGGAAAATTCTAAGCATTAACCAAGCTTTGCATATTTCGAATATCTATTTCTTAACGCGTGGCTGTTGTGGCTTTACCCCTTTTTCCCCATTGACTAATAAATGAAACAAACATAATATATAATCGAGAATTCACTGACCTTTCACATTGAAAAGTTCTCACGAGCGATGCTTTCATTACGCAGGGGACTTTTCTGCACAAACAACTGCACGGGTTGGCAGCTTGAACACAACAACAACTTATGAACAAGTAAATACACAACCTTTTTCAGACATCACAAATGGTAAGATATAAATACATTTATAGTATATTGCTGAATTTGTCCATTATTTATTCCATAAGGAAGATTAAATATAATATTGTTTCCATTGGCAATGTCGGGAATATCTGCGAATGCAAGACATATAAGCTTGGGCGGTGTTAGGAGGATAACGCCGTTGTCATCAGGAAAACATGTGTTTGGATGTGTGTCTACATCATCCTTTGCTATGAGGAACACAACTATTAATACCAATCAACCTGATGTCCAAACACTAATATTTGATATTCTAGCATTGGCAAATCTGGCAAGTTGAATGACATGACTTGATTTTTGTTATTTTTTCCTTTGCTACACTTTATATATAGCTACAGTTATATTGAAACTGTATGTTATTTCTATTCTTTAAAATCAGGGAGTAGCTCAAATAGTTCTGCAGTCCGTCAAATAGGTAACTTATACACAAAAACTCTAGCTGAAAAACATTTTCTTATAACTTAGTTAACAGTTACGATATGCTCACTTTCTTTCGTTTCCTTTTATCATTTGTGTGCTGTTAGCAAACATGACATATACTATAATTGTAAGAGTAGTAGGTAAATTTTTTAGACCTACCCGTACATGCCTTTTGAACTTCATTTTTTATTTTTCTTTTGCAATTGGCCGACTCTTTAGTCCTGAATATGCTTGGGCTGTTGCGAACTTGAGCTGAATGACAAAAAAAAAAGGATTTTCAGAGTCTGCCATCGACAAAGGTAAGTTAAATTATGATAACCAATTATTGGGGCCATAAATCTTACTATTAACATGAAGCAAATATTAAATACACAACACAAAACAAAGACACAAGATTAAATAGAGCTACTAAAAATTCTTTTTTTATGCATTGAAGCATTTGTAAATGCTTATAAATTTAAATCCTTAATACTGTCATGAAAATCCTTATTACTTTTTTGGTTAAGTTGTTTTTTATTTTTGTTTATTTATTTATTTTTGGGTGCTGCCATATTCAATCTACTATTCTATTATTCGTGCTAAGATTATTTCTCTCCATGTCAATTACTAACCTGGAAAATACGGTAAAGGGAAGTTCTTAAAGCTGCATTAACCATCGGATTATAATTCCACTGTCAGTGGTACATGAGCACACTATATACAACCAAATGGATAGATTATTTTTTGTATTTTTGCATGTGTGGAACTATGTGATTTGTGTAATCAGTAAATCTATATTCTTTCTATCCTAACTTATAACCATTAAAAGGAATATTGTTTCTGCACTTCTAATTTTCTTTTTTTTTTTTTCTTTCAACTCGCTGACTTCAAATCTACAAAACATGCAAGCTATTAAAAAAATAAGAAATTCCAGATATGTAATATATATAAATTGTCCCATATATTGATAAAAATAAAGGTGGTTACCTTTAATATCCATTTGTCCAGCAATCCATCATACTCAATCAACCTCCATCCCAACCGGATTCAGAATAGTTTAAAACTATTACAAAACTTACATCTCAGTGTACAAACATTACACTTATGGGATAAAAAAGCCGGATAAACATATCCAACTCGACAGATTTTACACGCCGATTGCTTTTTAATAGATTAGTAAAAAAATTTTATATCAAGGTATCT
Organism: Nyctanthes arbor-tristis; assembly: GCA_963692815.1. Lineage (NCBI taxonomy): Eukaryota > Viridiplantae > Streptophyta > Magnoliopsida > Lamiales > Oleaceae > Nyctanthes > Nyctanthes arbor-tristis. The sequence goes on along the minus strand of CAVNYN010275772.1, from coordinate 9,884 downwards.
ACTGGCCGAGAAAATATGACATTTTTTTCCAGCATGAAACAGATCGAAAAAAATAAATATATGTTTTTCGATTTAAAATCACATTAAGTACAACGAACTAGAATTTTTTCTTAATAACTCTAACAACAAATTGGTTCCAATTCGCATTGCAACTCTGCATATGGGGGGGACGAGGCGAAAAGCGAGCATGTAACTTAATCTAGCAATTTGAAAAAAATGGTAAGAAAGTTATGTACTTATCTTTTGTGCACATTTTAGTATCGATTTGGTAGTCTATTTGTTCGGATCTGAGGTCGACCTATATATTTTAGGCAGTGACGGAGCTAGAGACACCGATTTGGTGGTCGATTTCTTTTGACGTAAGGTCAAACCATCTTATGGGCCGGCGAGGGGGTCGAGACAACGATATTGCAGTCGATATCTTCCGACTTGAAAGCGAAGAGCATTTTTTAGGCAACGATTTTAGTTTAGGGACTAATCTGCCCGGCGACGACCCTAATTGGTGTTTGTCATATCTTAAACTAGAGGATATCAGGCAACGCAGTGGTGCAAATTTTGCTGGATTTAGGGTTTGTTGGGAGGTGTTTTTGAGTAGAGGTTTCTAGAGAGTGGTTAGGTGTGAGTTGAGGACGGGTGTTTTGTATTATATGCGAAAAATGTTCATTGTAAACTATTAAATAAATTTGGCTGACGTATTAATAACTATACCGATTATGAATAACTTGACAGCGATATTGTAGTCGATCTCTTCCAATTTGAGAGCGAAGAGCATTTTTTAGGCAATGATTTAAGTTTAGGGACCAATCTGCCCGGCGACGACCCTGATTGGCGTTTGTCATATCTTAAACGAGAGGATATCAGGCAAGGCTTAAACGAGAGGATATCAGGCAAGGCAGAGGTGTAGATTTTGGTGGATTTAGTGTTTATTGGGAGGTATTTTTGAGAAGAGGTTTCTAGAAGGTGGTTAGATGTGAGTTGAGCGACAGGTGTTTTGTATTATATGCAAGAAATGTTCATTGTAAACTATTAAACAAATTTGGCTGACGTATTAATAACTATACCGATTATGAATAGCTTTAAATAATTATATTTTTCCTTTTTCATTACAATAAATTTAAACAATGTAGTCTCTTATACTGTGCATCTTATTTTTTATTGCTCTATTGTCACTAATAATGTCATTTAATTCCATTAAAAAAATGTCATTTAATGTGATTCTTTTAATTTTGGTATTGACTATTGTTTCAATCAAAATAGTCATCGCTTTGTTTTGATCATTTAAATTGGGACTATATAAAAAACTTATACTATCTGAAAACATATTAATAATTTTTCTCATAGCATTAATATAAGTGCTTTTGTTTGTTTAGGTGTGTTGTGTCGTGTGGAATAACGTGTGAGTCTTTTTCTAATCCATTGATGTTTGTGTTAGAGTAAAAATTGAAATTTTATTATTAAATTGAAATTAACTTTTGATGTTGTATTCTTTTCTTTGATAATTTTATTTAATTTATTCCGTCTGTATGATGATATATTTTGCTGGACATTAACCCGTCGTTGCTACCTGTGCATTGCACAGGTGGAAAAACTATTTGATTTAAAGTAGTTTGACAGGGTAATTATTAGTTCATATTAGACCTATAACATCTGGGTTTATTATTATTGTTCCACGTCTATTTCAAAATTCTCATTACATTTTGTATCTGTATGTTTTTTGTTGTTTTGATATTGGCTAATTTCTATTAGTTCTCAACCTTCTTATAAGAGCCTGATTTAGCTCAACAAAAATCACTCTAAATTCTCAACTACATATTTTTACCCATTTTTCCCTCCATAATGTAATAAATAAAAATAAACAAAGGTGACGTAGTGCCCACCATAGGTTATAGGTAGACATTTCATATGATATATCCACTATAAAAAAAACAAAGTGTTGCTATTCCATATAAATAAATAAATAAATAAATAAAAATAATATAAAAATCTGCATATAGCTTAAAGAAGAAAAATCTATAGCTATATATATATATAATAATTATGTGAAGTACTTACAAAAGTTAATGTGAAATTTTAATAACTTAAGACAAAGGAAATCTTGTTAGGTAGAAGAGAAGTATTTGCTGATAATTTGAATTCCGAATAGAGGTTAGAGAAGTGATTCACATATGTAAATAGCGAGGGAGCGAAGGGGGAGAGAGGGGGGCTTAATTATGAATTATTATCATTATTGCTAATAGAAGTGCTTAGGTGAATCTAATATGCCTAGTTGTTTTTAATTTAATTTAGGCTTTTTACAGGTAAATTTATAGGACTGTCCTACTGAAAATTCTCCCAAAATATGTGCCTTCAATAATTAATAAAACTTTTCAATTTGATATCAATTTTGACTTTAGCCTTTCTTTTTGGCTTACTAGGCTTCCAATATTTTATTTATTATCGTATTATATCCCCAACTTTGCTTTTTGTCCTTAACCTTTCAATTTTCACAATTAATCCTTATCAATATGACTATTATACCCTTAATTCTTTGTTTCAACTCTAGGTCTTAAATCTTTTAATATTTATACAATTTTGCCCTAATCTTTTTTTGGGCGTATAGGACCCGTAACCTTTCATTTATTGTCATATTTCGTCCATACTAACATCTTTCGTCCTAACCTTTCAATTATTACTGTTAATTTCTATTAAAATTACTACGAACGGCTTCAGTCCACTCTAAATCCATCCCACTTCCCTTAGCCGTTACAAGAATATAATAATGTCATTTTAGAACTTATTTTGTATATCCCGTAAACTTCTAAAAATTAAAGCAAGCAACATAATTGCTATTTTGGAAGAGACTTCTTGAATTGCATTAGAAGATTATTCGAGGGATCTCTTGGCCCTATCTTTAGCACTCTCTCTTTTAGAACTCGTGTCTTCCTTTAATTGTATTTAGGCTTTGATGATTGTTGGTATACCATTACTTTGGATAAACCATTGTTGCTTGCTATTGGGCCTCGCTAGTGGCCTGTCTACCCGTTTTGCATGGTATTTGTATTTCCATTTTGTGGCATTATGACCTTACTGTGTGCTCCTGATCATTTTGTATAATTGTATTATATGGCTTACGGGTAGAGGCTAAACTATTAATATGTCCCAGCTTTGTATCTTTGTATTTTTGTCAACTTGTGATCTTTCTTGTATTGTTTTGTGTGGGCCAATATATGTTGTTATTCACTGAGTACTTTGTACTCACCGTCCCTCTTCTACAACTTTGTAGATATTGAATTCAGAGTTTTGTATGCAGATCATCCCCTAAGATGGAGAAGATATATGTATGTGATCTAGATTTCGGTGTGTAGCTGAAGTTTTATTGTGGGAAGCCCACAATACACTTAATTATTAGAGTGCACAGCAAAAGTGTCTCAATACTTTTAACTCGTATTTGTAAAGTCTCGCCCTCGATTTTAAATTGAGCTATATATTTAAATGCTTCCGCTACCGATATTTCAAGATAATATGCTAATAAAATTGAGGGTGTGACATATTCATCAGAATGATGTCATTTCAGGCAGCAAAAAGGAGAAAGGAGAATTCACTTTTTTTTGAAAATTTTGGTGGATCAGATCGAATTGAGACGGATAACAGATCAGGGCAAATCAGGGCGAAAATGGTAACAGAGAGATAAAAAATTAAATTACAATTAGAGTATTATGATTATATTTTTTTAATAAATCAAAAATCATTTATTTTGGGGCGGATTTACCCAATCTGCACCCCACCACATGATCTGTGGTAGATAAAAAATTCTAATCTGACTCATCACTCTGATACTTAGATTGACAAATTTCTTTGATTTGGATTTGATATCCATTGAGACAACTATAGATCTAGTTTTTTTATTATCACTATTTCCGACCATTATCATTAGATTGTGTTATAGTGTGCGGAATTCTCATTTTATATTATTTTTTATTTTTTATTTAAATAATTAATGGTGTAATGATAATTTTAATAGATATTAATTGTAAAAATTGAAATGTCAGGTACAGAAAGTGTTAATGAGATATAACATGACAAAAAATAATAATAAAAGCTGGGTTCCTATGTGCCCAAAAAGAATGTGGACAAAATTATATAAAAGTTGGAAGGTTAGGATCTACTGTGGAAATAAAAAAATCGAGGGTATAAAGTCATTTTGATAGTAGTTAATGGTAAGAATTAAAAGATTAGAGATGAAAAATAACGTTAGGGACATAATATGAAAATAAATGTAGCGTTGGGGTCCTAGTAGGCTCAAAGACAAAATTGACACAAAGTTGAAATATTGGGGACCTAGAGTGAAAATTACACTTATTATCGTTGTTGTCATCATCATCCAATAGAGCGTTAGATTTAGTGGCCATATTGATACCACAAATTTTTGTCACAGTATCATTTTTTAATTTTACTAAATTAAATGTTTTCATCTTTATTTCTTCATATATTTTACTTCCTTTAATTAATATATAGATATAGATAAATAGAAGACACGTATTCAATATGGAGTTAATGTCAGTCACATTATAAGGTTAAAAAAAAAAGTTGCAAGGGTTCGATTTTCTTCTCTTATTTAAGAAAAACATTATAAATAGAAAAATTGAATGTTATTTATGTGCCGCTGTTAAAATTAAATTTTAATTTGGGACAATATTATTATTGAATAAAATAAATCCTAAAGTCCGAGCTAGTGGAGTTGCAATATACCCTCAAATTCAACTAGCCAAGCAATATTGAAGATGTCACGCCATAAAGTTGCACAAAAATGAAAGGATGCCTAGTGGAATTTCTAGCAGGAACGCTCGGGTTCGGGTGGCGGATTTATTTGAAAGGGAAAGGGGGAAAAACACAGCGACATGAGGTAGAAATTCCGTTAGGCACCCCTTTATCTTATAAAATTAACGTAAACCTGAAATTTGAAGAAAAATCCCGAGGAAAGGAGAGAACAAGCGAGAAGACAGAAGAGAAGATAATATAACTAAATATATAATATATAAGATAAGAATTGAGGTTTTGTACATAGACGAGGACAAGCGAACCTGCAAAACCCAAGTGTGATTTGGGAAAGAACGAAAGTAGATAATTATTCTTTTCTATTTTTTAATAAATAAATGAATGAATATAATAAAACCAATATGCTGATACAGAAAACAGTGCATTAATAGAGTTCCATATTAAAATTCAGTTTTTTATTTAAGGTTTTTCACATAAAAACCACTATTTATAATAGTATTCTAAAAGCTACACCTAAATTGAAAGTAATTGCAAAAATACTCTTTTCTATTCTAAAACTACCTTAAACCAATTTTAATTAAAATTTAATTCTTTATTAATAATTATTTTTATAAATTATAATTATAATAAACTAAAAGTAGAATTTTTTTCAATAGAAATTAGCAATTTTTATGTATCGTCAACAATACTTTTAACTTAGGACTACCGTCAACTGCCGACGCCGCCAGGCCACAAACACACTAACAATGTTACCATTTGGAAAACAAATGTTACCATTTGGAAAAAATCACATTAACAATAAAAAAGTCATAAAATTTTCAATAAAAAATAGGTGTATTCAGTGTAGCCGCTGCTACCTTTTTAAAAAAAAAATTATAACAATGAGATGACAACAACCCCGATAAATGGTAACAAAATGATAAAACATAGAAAAATAAACAAAAAATATAATCCACTGGGAGATGATAATAACCCCCTTAAATGGTAACATAGGAAAAAAAATTCAATCGGAAGATGGTAACAACTCTAATAAATAGTAACATATGAAAATAAACAAAAAAAAAAAATCAACCAAAAGATGGTAACAACCCTCATAAATAGTAACAAAATGATATTAAAAAAAGAGATAAAATAACCATATAGGGTTTCAGTCGCGAAATGTGAAAATTGAAAAAAAAAGAAAAGAAAATACAGATTTAGGCGCCGAAACTATTTCGACAGCAACATCAAATAGCATTGCCGTTGTTGCAGCATGTTAGATTGAGTTCGCAACAATTGCTGCAAGCAATTGTCGCCAATAGTTGCTGTAGCAGCATGACAGTGGTTGGGTGCGCGGTGAGTGGTGGGGCACACGGCAGGTTGTGGTGGTAGGGCTCGCGACTGCAGTTGTGGTGTTTGAGTTACCTAGCTAGGGTTATATATACAAATATATATATAGAGAGAGATATTTATATATACGCACACATATACACACATAATCTAGGTATAAATAAATAAATCAATATTAAAATTAATTATAATGATTTATTAAAATAATAAAATGATAAAATAAAATAAAATGATTTATTAAAATAATATAATTAATTTTTGGGTTTTTTACACTTAACATCCCTAACTTTCACCATTTTAAATATTACGTCCCTAACCTTTGTTTTTCCTTCAACCCATCCCTAACCTTTAAAAAAATCCCCTATTTCATCTCTAGTGATGGAAACTATCAAAATTCACTGCTAAGGTCAGGGACAATTTCAATAATATATAAAAAAATTAATATTTTAATATAAAAAATAAAATAAAAAGCAAAAGACAAAAAAAAATGAAAAAGGTTGGGGGGGCTCCCCCTCTTCTGCCGTTTAAGACTGCCGGAAATGGCAGTTGTGCTTGCTGCCATTCTGGCAGCAAGCACAAGAGGGAGACTCCTCCCTCTGCTGCCACTGTCGGAAATGGTAGCAAAGGGGGAGTCTTCCCCATTTCTTGTTGCCGTAATGGCAGCAAGAAATGGAGGAGACTCCCCCCTGTTCTTGCTGCCATATAGGTAGCAAAATGGGGGAGTCTCCCCCCAGCTGCGTTTTCAATGGCAGAGAGGACTCCTCCCTTTTTGTCGTTTCCGACAGCGCTCGCTGTCGAAAACGGTAGCAGAGGGGGGAGTCCCCCCCTGTGCTTGCTTCCGGAATGGCAGCAAGCACAGTTGCCATTTCCAGCAGCCTTGAAATGGCAGAGGGGGGCCCCCTCACCTTTTTCCTTTTTTTTTATGTTTTATATTAAAATATTAATTTTTTAAAATTGACTTGACCTTAGCTGTGGATTTTGACAGATTCCGTTACCAAGGACGAAATAGGGGATTTCTTTAAAGGTTAGAGACAGGCTGAAGAAAAAACAAAGGTTAGGGACGTAATCTCTAAAAAGGAGAAAGGTTAGGGACGTTAGGTGTAAAAAAACTCTTAATTTTTTTATCTAAAAATAATATAATTAATTAATTATAAAAACAATGGTATAAAAACAATGCAATGAGATATAATTATAAATAGTTTGAGATTATAGTTTATAAATGATGGGACTAATAAAAAAGCGGTACAACGTTTAATTTTCTTTTTATTTAATCTAGGACAGTATTAGGTGAATAAACATCAGCACGGTTCTGAAAATCGGCCAACACCAGCTGGCTCGCTTGGAAAAATAGGGACTGGCCTGAAAACAAATCCAGTTTACCCCCCTCCCAAAAAAAAGGAAGGTTTAATTAGGGAAATAAGGAGTTTTTGAACTCGTTACCCAAAAATCAGGTGCATCACAATAATTTTTGAAAATTCAGGTACCCCAACCACCTATCTACCTACCCACCTTTATTCACTCCCCACCCAGACATCTCTCACCCTCTGTCTCTAGCGTGCTGCTGCCGTTGCCCTTCTGTGACATCACTAGTGGCATCCTCTTCTCCAGTCGCCATTTGCCTTTGTTTAAATTGTGAAGAACCCAAGGAAAAAGGCCATAAAATCGATGCTTCGCCGCCGCCGAACTACTCCTCATGGACGAATCTGGAAAGCCTCTGCTCACGAGAATTCTCACCCGTGCGTTGCACGGGGAGATAAAAATAATAAGAGAATTCAACATTAACATATACTTAGTCTCAATCAAACATATATTAAATGTAACAAAAGTAATATACAGTTAATTTAGCAGTCACACGTAATTCTGATTTAATACCATTTAATATAGTATGTTAGTTGTGTCATATGATGGCATTGGGGATACACCATATAGAAAATCACAATAGATCATTTGATGCCATCAGATTTTTTTCAAAATAAAATAATAATGGTGCTAATAGGAAAAATTAATGTAAAAAAATTTGTCTAATCAAACAAACAATCAATTATATTGCACATTCATATTTAAAAATTAAAGCTTTAAAGAAAACACAAAATAAAGAATAAAAGGTTAATATAAACTCTTAATCAGAATAAATTACAATGGAATTTATTTGTTGTAAATTTCTTTAAGAAAGAGATTCTTAATTATACACAAAAATTCATCCATTATTTTTTTAAGGAAGAAAATTCATGAAAGTTATTTTGATATTTAAGTTATTTTATCAAAAAGGAGGGAAAAATTTTTAAAAATGTAAAACATATTTGATTGTTATCTAGTACGGTCAAAATAAAATTGATAATTATCTAAAGTGATTCCTATGAATTTTTTAAGAAGATATTCTTAATTATCAAAAAAAAAGATAATAAAATAAAAATAGAAATTAGGGAAAAATTAAAAAATAATGTAAAACAAATTTAATTGTTATCCAATATAATCAGAATAAAACTTATAATTATCCAAAGAGATACCTATGAATTTCTTTAAGAAAATATTCTTAATTATCCAAAAAATGGATAATAAAATAAAAATAGAAAGTAGGAAATAATTAAAAAATATAAAACAGATTTAATTATTATCCACCAGTGACGTCATTAATGACATCACTAGTACTCTTATGATGCCAGACCAGTAACGGGAAAGTACAACGCCAAGCAAACTTCTCTTATTATTAATATATAGATTATTATACATATTCACATGAATGTTAATTAATTGCTGAATGTAATAATGGAAATCAAGAAACCTCATATGAACCCCAGAATTTGAGTGCAGAAACTGAGCATGAAGAATCAGTGGTACGGGTACAGAGGCGAAGCGATCGGGAATAAAACACTTCCGCCGATCGCTGTCAGCCTCCTCTTCTCCGGTTGCCATCTCCGATCTAAATTGGAGTCTGATTTGTTTTGTTTATCCAATTTGTGGTGTGGTGTGGTGTGGTCTGGGATGGGCTGGGGTGGGGTGCTCTACTGAGTTGTTGTATTGTTGCTCGATTGTTCTGCTGAGTTGTTGTATTGTTGTGATTCGGTATTTTGACAAGTTATTTTTGTTGTGACTCAATGTTTTAGAGAATTGTTTTTATTGTGATTCGGTGTTTTACAGTTGTAATTGATTTTGACTCGGTGTTCTGATGAATTGTTTTTGTTACAACTCAGTGGTTTAGCAATTTGTTTTTGTTGTGACTCGGTGTTCTGGAGTTATGTTTGATTTTGACTAGATGTTTCGACACATTGTTTTTGTTGTGACTCGGTATTCTGACGAATTGTTTTTATTGTGACTCGATGTTTTAACGAATTGTTTTTGTTGTGATTCTGTGTTTTGGACTTGTTTTTTATTTTGACGTAGTATTTTGACGAATTTTTTATATTGTAACTTGGTATTTTAGAGTTTTGTTTGATTTTGACTCGGTATTTTGACGGTTTTTATTGTGACTCAATATTTTGGCGAGTTGTTTTTGTTGTGACTCAGTGCTTTGGAGTTACTTTTTATTTTGACTTAGTATTTGGCGAGTTGTTTTTGTTATGACTCTTTTGGTGAGTTGTTTTGACGTGACTCGGTGTTTGATCAGTTGTTTTGATGTGAGTCGATACTTTGGCGAATTATGATTGTTGTGTTGTAATATTGTAATATCACAATGTAAAAAAATCTAAAACACTTGATTTTTCCAAAAAAAAAAAAAACTTTATGTGCCTTAATTTTAAAAATTGTGTAAAAAACTTTTGTATTTTTCAAGTTATTCCAAAGGAGTATTATGCAAGTTACCG
>CAVNYN010275770.1:0-25517 GCA_963692815.1 Nyctanthes arbor-tristis | reverse complement strand
GCTTTGTTTTGGATTGAAATTAATTTTCTTGCTCTTTAACTAGCTTTGCTTTGGATTGAAATTAATTTTCTCCGCCAATTAATTTTCACACTTTAGGTTGGTAGGAGGTAAAAGATAAATTAGGGGCTCGTTGCTCTTTAACTAGCTTTGGATCGAAATAAATAAATTGAAAATTCTCGATATTTATATATACTAGTTGATACAGGGGCGGAGCCTCCATTGCATGGACCGTACTGAATTTCCGTCGACTCACAGGTGGAGACCGCACTCGAATTAGGCTGAGAAGACTGACTATGTCCGCCATTGAAGGGTCTAAGAGTTGCAGATGAAATTTTCCAACGAAGAAGGAGCCGAAATGACAGGAAGCCTATCTTGAAACCAGAAATTACATACATGCCCTTATAAAAAAGGAGTCCACCTGCTTTGTTTGCCTAACCCTTCCTCTTCTTAGAATGGACATTAATTTTTTAATACGGAAAATTGGCTAACACTCTTTAAAGAGAGAGACTTTTTGCATTAATAATACGTATTTTTATTACAATTTATAATCTAATTCCAATTCTAATATTTTTACAATTTAATAAATCATCTCATTCTAAGCTAATTATATATGAATATTGCTTCATACTGTGAGCCAACAAATTTTTTCTATAAGATAAGAAAGAGAATGAGTTAAATTGAATTGTGGGAATTTATATATTACGTTATGTCCCATAAAATAAAATAGGTGAACGTGATACTTGTTTGATCAATTTCAAATTTGAAATAGAATAGGAAAAATAACATGGGCACTAGTGCTGTCTAATTTTGAACTCTGAGTTTGGAGATGTGGTTGCATTAGTTGATGTGATATATAATTTAGTGAAAATATTCATGGTGAATAATTTTTAATATATATATATATATATATTTGTAGGCATGGATGTGTCAAAATAGTGTACAAATATTTAAAAACGTGACTACACAAATCTTCGTTTATATAACTCGATATTAGTTGACTTGGCAATTAATGAGGCCCTTCGATATTTTAATTTGATATAAATGGAGTCAATTTTATTGCAACTCCTGCTGTATGTAGTTATGCAGGTTTAGCTGAAGAGGGTTTGATAAGGAGACATCAAAGTAAAGTTGAAGAGAAACAAAAAAATTCAGACCGCACTGAACCAAATTATTGGCTCCGCCCCTGAGTTGATATTTGTAGACTTCTTGTAAAATGTTGAAGTAGATTCTCTATCCACACAAATAAAAGAAATTTTAATTCGAAAAGTTTTTTTTTTTTTTTGTGCATCTACATAACTCAATATTTTGTGATGACAAAAAAAAAACTCAATATTTTGTTAGTTAAACTTGATTTATTTTAATTCAAACTACAATTGCAATGGCGGACCCATAAAGTAAAATAAAAAAGTTTCAAAAAGGGATTTTAAGGCAAAATATATAATAATAATAATAATAATAATAATAATAATAATAATAATAATAATAAAAATAGTCGTGAAAGGATCATTTGCATCCAATAATTAAGACAAATTTCCCTATCAAGCAAACGGAAGAATTCATTTCCAATCCAAAGAATATAATGTACTTATTTTGAGGTTGCAGAACATGAAAAACAAGATTGTTAATATATACAGCAAGCAGTAGCATCAATAATAGAAGGTCATCCACTTCAACATGAGAAACATGTTACTAAAATATTAGTCTGTATTGATAAATTAGCAAGCAAAATGAGATTTTTAGAATAATTCTTTTTCTTAGACATATTGGATGCCAACCTTTTCAATGCAACAATATTTTCGTAGCTTTTTAGTTGAGAGTATGTTGGTGATTATCTATGTGCTTGCTCTTGTGGGCCCTTGCCCCTGTGGATATTTGGTACACTCCCTAAAAAGAACAACTTGAGCATGGTTGTTATTTGTTAATCAAACTAGTGAAAGCACATGCACGGCACATGCCATATATATAATATTGTATTCTTTAGCTTAAATTATTTCTTAACTTTATAAATCGGTGCAAAAAGTAAATGTAAGTGACGTGTTCCTAAAAACTCAACAAGTTGATTGCAAAATAAAAACATAGAAGTCATTGATGAGGATACACAATATTATTATAAACAAAAATGACTAGAGTTCAATTGTAGTAGTTAATAAGGATGTAATATATTCATCTAGCAAAGGACAAAGTATATTGGTTAATAGGCTGCTGGAATTGACATTCGGCACAGGAAGAGGAAGACAAAAGGAATTGACTATAATGCCAAAACAAGTCTATGATCATGTGATTCGTGCACATATTTGTTTAATTATTAGGTCAATTTGTTTCGAACGAATAGTACTTTTTGGTCAGTTTATGTAATTTTCTAAAGAAATTCACAAATAATATTCATTTCTCCACTACTTAATTTTCACACTTTAGGTTCATATACAATGTAAAAGATAAATCAGTTTTTCTATAGTGTACATTAGATACATTGAAGGAGGATGGGGTCATTATCTTTTAATGTGTCTAATAGACACTATTTTATCTAGGTTTGGATCTATATAAATAAATCAAATATTCTCAACATTTATACATACTGGTTGATATTTGTAGGCTCATAGTAAAATGTTGAAATAGATGGTCTATCCACAAAATAGAAGGAATTTTAATTTTCTAAGTTTTTTTTTTTTTTAATTTGTGCATCTACAATCTACATAACTCAATACATTTTGTTAGGTTAACTTGATTTATTTTAACTCAAACTACAATTGCGAGGACATTCGATAAAGTGAATAAAATAAAGTGCCAAAAAGGCAGTGCTAAAATAATAATAGGGTAATTTTCACTCTAACTCACTCTTACATAACCCAATGACAACAGTAGGAAATAATAATAAAAAAATAATTTATAACGGTCTTGATATATATCAAATTCGCATCAAAGTAAGTTGTCGATTTAAGTATCAGTATCAGCTTGAAGAATAGAATCCGATTTCTTGATCTACTACAAATCACATAGCGGATGCAGATTGGTAGATCTACCCCAAAAAATTGATTTTTGATTTACAAAAAATAAACATGGCCATAATACTTTACTCTAATTTCACTTCTTATCTTTTTTTGCGATTTTCACTCTAATTTGCTCCAGATTTATTATCCGTCTCAATCCGATCTGATCCGTCAATTGTGGATCCACAAAAAATTAGAATTAGCGCATTAAAGTTCAATTTTATTTTTGTAAATAGAAAATATTTTTTTATCGACCCTGATCCATATCCGCTACGTAATATGTGATGAATCAAATTCTGATCCAATCTGTTACACCGATTCTCGGATTGGAAACTTTTATTTTACGCGGGTTAGGTATCCATCAAGTTTGGTGTAGACTGATTTTTTTTATAGATTACTGCGAGCTAAGATGTGTAGAATTCTTATTTTATATTATTCTCTATTTTTTATTCAAATAATTAAAAGTATAATGGTAATTTTAATATGAACTAAAATTAGTAATTGAAAGGATGAGGACGAAATGTGTTATTAGAGAAATAACACGACAATAAATGAAAGGTTCGAGACGCATAGTGGAAAAAAGTATCAAGAGTATAATAGTCATTTTGATAGGGATTAATAGTGAAAAGGGTTAATTTCACAAATCGTCCCCAACTTTTAGGTTAATAACCGGTTTCGTCCTTAACTTTTTTAAGATACCCCACAGCCCCAACCTTTGGAAAATATACACAAATTGTCTTTTTTTCCACTATTCCATAATTTTTTTAACAAAATGATAATTATATCCCTTAAACTTTATAAATTTTTTTAGAAAGTTTAAAAATAATAAAAAAATAAAAAACCACCCCCATCCACCCCATCCTTCTCCCCAAGATTGACCGCCGGAAATGCTGCCATTCCAGAAGCCAAAATGGAGGGGGGAGAGAGAATCCCCCAATTTGCTGTTGGAAATGGCAGCAAAAATAATGCTATTTCTGGCGGTCCCCCTTTTGGCTGCCGAAAATGGCATCATTTTCGGCCATCAAAGTGCTACCATTTCGGGCAGCATAAATGGGGGGAAGATTCCCCCTTATTTTGCAAGTGCCGCAGGAAACGGCAGCATTGGTTGCCATTTCCGGCTGCCAAAATGGGAAGTCTCCCCCCATTTTGTAAAATGCTGTAATTTCCCGCAGCAAATGGGAATCCCCCCTATTTTGGCCGCTGAAATGTTGCCATTACGATGGTGGAATGACAGCATTTTCAGCGGCCAATCTTGGAGAGGAGTGAGGTGGGGTGTTTACTTTTTTTATTATATATTTTTATTATTTTTAAACTTTTTTTAAAAAGTTTATGGGGTATAATCGTCATTTTGTTACAAATTTTATGAAATAGTAAAAAAAATGACGATTTGTGTGTATTTATCAAACGTTGGGGTTGTAGGGTGTCTTTAAAAGGGTTGGGGACGAAACTGGTTCTTAACCTAAAGATTGGAGACGATTTGTGAAATTAACTCTGGTGAAAATTGAATGGTTATGGACGAAAAGTGACGTTGGAGACAAAATGTGATAATTAATGAATGTTGGGGACTTAGTATACCAAAAAAAAAAAAGATTGGGACAAAATTGAAAGGTTGAGGACGTAGAGTGAAAATTACCAATAATAATAATAATAATAATAATAATAATAATAATAATAATAATAATAATAGTTGTCTTGGAAAGGTACATTTGCATTCAATAATTAAGACAAATTTCCCTATCAAACAAACGGAAGAATTCATTTCCAACACAAAGATGAAAATGTACTTGTTCTTTTAAGGACAAAATACTTGCACGACATGAAAACGTACAAGATTGTTAATAGCTTGACGCAACACAGGAAGGAAGCGGTAGGAGAACATTGGTAATAGAAGACCCATATCCACTTCAACATGAGAAACGTGTTACTAAAATATACAGTGCATTTAATTGTAAATAGTTTTCCATGAAAAATGTCATTTTTTACCTAATTTTTTTTGGTCTAATCAAACACACAATTTATTTTCCATATTAGGCTAAAAAATGGATATTTACAACGAAAATGAATTCTCATGGGGTGAGATAGGAAAATATTTTCCATGAAAAATCAATTCCAATTCATTTTCTACCCTTCAATCAGACGCAACATAGCGTGAAATTTTAAGTTAGAAGGGAAAATAAGAATTTTAGAATAATTTTATTTTTGTTTGACGTGCTAAATATCCTCCTCTTCAATGCGACAATATTTTCGTGACTCTATAGTTGTGAGTGCGTTGGTGATTATATATATGTATGTGTGTGTATGTATATATATATAGGCCTGATCTTTTAGGCCATATCACCTTATACATATTTGGTACACTCTCCACAAGGAACGATTTGAGCATTATTATTTGTTAATCAAAATATACTTTTGCCTTAAAAAAGTGGGTTACATCTCGTAGTCCTTGACAAGGAAGAGTGCGTATAAAAAGCGGGAGATCGGAAGAGCACACGATTGTTTCTTTTCATTCATCATTATCTCCTTTTTATGCAAATGCGATCCTTAATACTAGTAGTTTTTTATGTTTTGATTTCAGAAGTTATTGCATTCGTATCTATTTTTATTGCATTTTTTTCTTCGTTTTTGTCACAGCCTTTTCGGTGTTAGTTGGATCAAGTTTTAAATTATGATAATATCACGTGCACTTAACAACATAAAATTGTTACTACTTTAGAATAATATTAGTGTCACTTTCCATGTGTATATAGATAATTTTTTTTTTTATATTAGTAATGCGTGCGTCAAGTACAAATCATCAAATCGGGAGTTTTTCATAATCAATATTATTTTTGTTTTCAATCCGTTGAAAAAAGGTTTAATAAATAAAATACAAACAAAAGTATAAAACACCCTTGTAAATCACGTGAAATTGTGGTCAATGGATTTTCTAATTGTTGAGTAATCAGATATACAATTATTATCGATATGGAAAATTTTCAAAAATCACTCAAAAGTTTTTTAACAAAATTTTCTATCCTGTGTGAACGTGTATAGATACATCTCCATGTTACATGTAGCGTGTATCCACTATCCATAAACACAATACGAGATAGAAAGTCCTATTACAAAACCTCTAAGATGTTTTAGAAAATGACTCAAAATGTTAGGATATTAAAAAAAAAAAGATTTAAACCCAAAAAAGACCCTCAGGCCTCAACCTTTGAGCTCCTTTGGAATTCAGAGCCTCCGGCCCGGCAAAGCACGTTGGCTTACGGCACGGCATTCAATCGGAAAATTCTCCTCGTACATCGGGGTTCTTCTAGTGGCTAATGCCTTCAACCTTTGAGTTCATTTGCTTGTTTATCCCCAACTTTTAAATTTACACGAACAGATCCACAACATTTCATAAATACTCACAATTTATCCAAATCACTAATTCGGAATTCCACAAGTCTATAATTTTATTATTCAGTAAAAGAAGGGTAATTTGATCAATCCAAAATGTTGTTAAATTTTAACCAAATTGTAAAGCGAATTAAGTGTTTGTTTAGCGGTTCAAACCCTAATAATAACATAAAATTGCAACTATATGGCTTGAATTGCAAGAAAAGGTCATAACTTTCTCTTTGAAATTTTCATATATGTTGACTAACCAAGTTTCATTCTGTTATTGAAAAGAACTGTAAAAATAAGGGTTGACTAACAAATCAACTACATATGTTAAATAAATAAATAAATAAAACTACATAATTTATAAATTTGGATTAAATAGTTCCTATTTTGTAAAGATGGAAATTTATTCGTTAAGCTGTAAAAGTTAGAGATAAAAGTGTAAACAAATACAAATGTTTTTTGACATTTCACTAACTTACCCAAAAATATTATAATTCATTGAATGGTCAACAAAATTGTTTTATTGAATGGTCAAATCATGAAAATATATCTCTCTCTTTTCTATGGATAGTTAAAAGCCACAACTCATTTAGATATGGACTAATTTTTATGACTTTCTGTCCATTTACAAAAATGTTCGTAAGTCGAAACAAAACAAAACATTGACGCATGCCGTTAAGTCTAGGTCGAGAAATCCATCCATCGACAATGCTTACAAATGGCTATCACTAAATTGGTAGTATTTTCTTATACGAGTAGAACATATATTAGCAAATTGCAAATTAAAAAAAAAAAAGGAAATAGTGCACTACAAATATTTCATTTTCAAGCACGTCGGATGACAACCCATCACACTAGACAGGTCAAAACAATGAGTCAATGACATATTGTGATGCCTCCTTTAAAATCACAAAAAGGAGACGCGGAATATATGGATTTGAGAATGCCGATCTTGGAATTTAAGAATATCTAATTTTAGACAGATTTTAAAATTTGTTTCATCTCAAATGCCTATTCAGTTAGAGCATCTCTAATGTATAATCATAGTCATAGAATAATATAACAATTGACAAAAAAGCGCTGATTTAGCACATTAAATGCTTGACATTATCATAGAGAATGTCATGAGATGGACAATGTCAAATATTAATTTATCAAATCAATATATTTTTTTCTCTTTTTTCTTTCAAAATCCCTAATAATAACTTGACAAATATACAATGTTGACATTATTGCGTTAAAGAATTTTTTGAACATAATGTCAATATTCTTTAATACATATACACATAAGACATTCAACTTTGAATTTGTATTCGATATGATCTTAAATAAACACAACTTTTTACATTGATTATCATACGACGTGCTGAAAGTGCTAAAATTTTCTATATGATTAATTATTCATAAATTTAAAGGACATAAAATTAGTACACTCCTGCAAAATATTACCGCATTAAAATTTGATTTGATGGGTGTTTGGCGTGTATGAAATTAATTTTTTGAAAACTGATTTATTGATTTTTTTTTAAGAAAATATGTAGTTAACAATAATATAGAGAAATGTGAAAGATGATTTTTCCCCACTTTTAGTTGGGAATAAATTGGAAGGAGCATACACTCAAAAGAAGTTCTTTTTTCAGGTCTTGCTAGTTCTTTTAATTGGATGAAATGTATTGACTCCGCAACATAAGCATTTAGCGGCATAAATCGCCCCAAACATTTCACAGTAGATCACTTTTGTGTATTAAATGTATTGAATCCTGAATTCGGAATTTTGGATGGTCAAATCTAAAGCCTAATTTACAAGAATTACCTGAGATTATCTTATCGTCTACTTGGTTTCATTGCTTACGTTGGCACATTCATCTGCTTTTCTCTGATAAGCCAAATGGAATAACAAAACCAACATCAAATATATACAATCACAAAAAGACACTTCCGTTTTATAAACAAAGTTAAGAAGTTACCAACTCTCATAAATGACAAGCCACTTCTCATTCTTTTCAAGATATTGTGAAAATAACACCAAAAGTCTTCGAGTCAATATGGCTCTGAATCCAAGTTCTTACCTTTCTTAATCAGCCTTTTTACAGCATTGTTTTGGGGTCTTTCTCTTGTTCTTTCTCCCACAAGGTTGTTGAACTTCCTTGTCAGTGTGCAACACATGGATTGGGATACTGTCCGATAATAATAATAAATTATCATCATATTTATTGCTTTATATAATTGGGGATCTGTAATTTTTTTTGTATGTGTGTGTCAGTATGTGCTTTCCTGAAAGTTCTTTACTGGGAAGGGCAGTTTGGAAAATGGGTCATAGTTAAAATTCTTGAATTTTCACTGGAAATGGTTTTTTTGGTATCTTAGTGGTGACACCATGGATCTTGAAACTGGAACGCATCAGATTCATGTCAAGGTAAGTTCTTTTTGTGAAAATATAAGGTTTCTTGAAATCATTAATGGATTGACCATATCTCCTTTTCCTTTTTTTTTTTTTAAATTTTTTGTCTTTGTTTTTTTGTTTGTTTCCCCTGATATCTTTTTTTGGGGGGATTGCAGAAAGAATCTTGGAGAACAGTATTGACATTAGCTTATCAGAGTCTGGGCGTCGTATACGGGGATTTGAGTACATCACCATTATATGTATACAAGAGTACCTTTGCTGAAGACATTGAACATTCTGAGACTAATGAAGAAATCTTTGGGGTTTTGTCCTTTGTATTTTGGACATTAACATTAGTTCCTCTTCTGAAGTATGTGTTCATCGTCCTAAAAGCTGATGATAATGGTGAAGGAGGCACATTTGCACTTTATTCACTTCTATGCAGACATGCCAGAGTGAATTCTTTGCCCAGTAGCCAGGTTGCAGATGAAGATTTGTCAATGTACAAGAAGGATATTGTTTGTTCTGCGCCGTCTAATTTCAGTGCAAGGCTAAAATATGCTCTGGAAAAACATAGGGTTCTGCAAAATTTTCTGCTATTATTGGCTTTAATTGGTGCCTGTATGGTCATTGGTGATGGCATACTTAGTCCTGCTATTTCAGGTTTTCCTATAGTATCTTTGTTCCTTACCTAATTTTGACATTCTAATATGTGTTTGTTCATCTTGAATTTTATGCGGTGTTCTATGCAGTTTTCTCAGCAGTTTCAGGCATTGAACTAGCAATGTCGAAAGGGCATCACAAGTGTAAGTTCATTATTTGTCTCCTTCCCTTTGCCAATTCCATAAAAAACACGGTCGCCGAATTGAAGTAATTGCAAGACTCTGTATTGAATGTTTAAAGACTTATTTCACTGTTGATTGAACAATACTACCATAGGATAATCTAAAACTGTTTGCTTGTTCTTTATTTTTGTTGAACATAGCAGCCGCTATGCCTGGAGGTATTTGTACTCATTGTTGCTTCCAAGAAAATCAGGAAGATAGTAACTTTCTTGAAAAATATATATCATTAATGCTGCAGAGATATATACAACTTGGTGCTAATCTAGAAGTATTCCAGTCGTGGCATAGCTCATACAGCAATGGTAATAAGTGGATGATGGTGAAATTAAGGGATGATGGTGAAATTAATAGATGATTTGGTGCGTTTTATGTAGTGGTCATGGATGTAGCTTCACAAATAAGAATATAGAATTTAAACTTTTGGGAGATAATGCTGTTGCCTAGTTCTAGTTCTTAACTTCATATGAGCTTTATGATGTAGCCTTTTTTCGTTAAGTATTATATTCTTTCGAAGGCGTTGCCATTACAATGGAAAGAAAAATATAGAAGATTTTCTTCTGGTCTACTGCGAGGTTTTTTCGAAAAGTCATAGCTGATCATACTTTCTTTGTTTGGATTTGAGTGAGAATATTGCCAAAAGGATGTAGCTAAAAGAGAAAACAGGAAGGAAATAAGAGAGAGATCTTAAAGCAATGGTCTGCAAAACTGTCTTCTTCTGGTCACCCTGATACAAAAAGGCAATGATCAAAGCCACACAAGGAGAATAACGCATGGCTCTCTAAGTAATATGCTCTAAATTGCCTGAGCAACGTGCAGATATTAAGGTGGTTGATTCATGTTCTGTAACCACATTATAGCAATTGATTCCATTACACATGCCAATCTTTAGCAGAAGCTTAACCCCGCTCTCTGGCACTCATAGAAGTCAGATCAATCGTGTAGATTTTTTTGCGCTACTTTTCTGTAAGCTATTATTTTAATGGCATCCGTGATCACATGGCAACTTAAAATTAATTTTGATAGTGCAGTGCTAGGATTATTGTTGTAATTGGGTTGATACACAGGCTTCCACTTGGAGAACGTTTTCAGTTTTGATTTTGAGAGAGGAGGAGGGGAGGAGGGGGCGGGGGTTAATAATGAGGCTTATTTCATGTTTTTGTTCTTTATTCTATTTCTCTGAACATAATACATAAGTTTGGAAATTTTGTTGACACCAGTCACTCAGAATAAGGTTTTTCAGTGGACTACTATAAGTCTATAGTGCTATTATTATACTTGAAACTCTCTTCCGCAGACCTGATATCTAATTTCCATTCATGTCATTTAATTTGTGTCTGTACAGCAGAGTTCTAAACTTGTAAAGCTTACTCTCGAAATGAAAATCTGGCAGATGTAGAAGTCCCGATTACGTGTATCATATTGATAGCCTTGTTTGCCCTTCAACACTACGGCACCCACAAGGTCGGTGTCCTGTTTGCACCCGTGGTCATGACATGGCTTTTGTGCATAAGTGCTATTGGCATATACAATATTTTCCGGTGGAACCCTCACGTGTATCAAGCTTTATCTCCATACTACATGTACAAATTTCTAAAGAAAACACAAAGAGGAGGTTGGATGTCCTTGGGTGGAATACTCTTGTGCATAACAGGCAAGTGTAGATATTTAATATCTACAAGGACTTTTGACGGTATTTATTACTATATGGACCTTCTTTCTCTGCTTTGCCCTGAAGATTTCTTAATCTGTGTTTTCAGTCTTTCAGGTTCAGAAGCAATGTTTGCTGATCTAGGGCACTTCTCCCAATTGTCAATAAAGGTAGAATACTTTCATATATAATAACTGACCTAGAACACTTTTTCCAAACTGATTAGAATCTTAAAGATATAGTTATGCGGTAAATATCCCCGTGTTTTGGATCAGATATCAACATTTTGAATTTCCAACCCCTGCAATTCCTGGTTGGTTTTAATTGGTATCATCGAATGATGCCAATCAAGCCAAAAGTCGAAGTTATGATAAAAAGTTTTTTGAAAGTTAATGACATAATTTAATCTTGCCCCATCAAAAGTTCCCTTTTTGGGGGTGGGGGGCTGTGGGTTGGTAGAGTTTCTTATGTTTGGTTATATGAGTCACTTTTCTTGTCTTTGTGATGTTCCAAACATTGCTATATCACTAAAAGATTCAAAACAACTATCTTCTTATAGACCAAACTAGGCCATGCTAGTTTTGGTCCAGCCCTCAACATATATTTTACTATAATCTGCCATCACTATCTTGCAGATAGCCTTCACATGTGTGGTCTATCCATCTTTGATTCTTGCGTACATGGGGCAAGCAGCTTTCCTTTCTCGGCACCATATTGTTGATGATGGTTATCGTATTGGGTTTTATGTTTCTGTGCCTGGTAAGTAATTTCAGATTTTTCTTTGAGAGGGGAATAATATGAATTGAAATTTAACAAAAGAATTTTTATTTTTATTTATTTATTTATTTATTTATTTTTTTGGTTCATGGCAGAGAAATTAAGATGGCCAGTTCTGGTGATTGCCATACTTGCTGCAGTAGTAGGAAGTCAAGCCATAATTACAGGAACATTTTCTATTATAAAACAATGCTCTGCCCTGGGGTGCTTTCCAAGAGTCAAAATAGTACACACATCGTCAAAAATCCACGGCCAAATTTACATACCTGAGATCAACTGTACTTTAATGCTTTTGTGTTTGGCGGTAACTATTGGCTTCAGAGACACCAAAAGCATGGGAAATGCTTCAGGTAAAACTCTACCCTTCCCCTGAATAATCTATATCTAATAGTAACATTAGCATGGCATGAAAATTAGGTGACTTTGAGCTTGGCAAGACATGTTAGTTTCCCTCCCTACCTCTCTGTTCTCCTTTATCTTAAACAAAGCCATAAAGATTTCACGTCTAGCCAAATTATTCTTGGCTCTGTAGATCGGGAATTTCTATTTCCATTTTGGTTTTCAGAGCTTAGCTGACTTCATGTGGAACATCGTAATCTACGCAAGATGCTCCAAATTCTTAATGGATGAACATGCTAAATGAATAACTTTTGTATTCTCATGTATTCCAACTTCTAAATTTGACAACATTTTACTAAACAAAGCTCATTCGTTTCTGTTCAGGTTTGGCAGTTATTACTGTCATGTTGGTCACAACTTGCTTAATGTCTCTGGTTATCGTTTTGTGCTGGCACCAGAGTGTCGTCCTTGCAATTTGCTTTGTCTTATTCTTTGGGACGATTGAAGCATTATATTTGACTGCATCTTTAATCAAATTCTTGGAAGGAGCATGGGTGCCTATTGCACTTTCATTCATCTTCATGCTAGTGATGTGGGTGTGGCACTATGGTACACTGAGACAGTACGAGTTCGATGTGCAAAATACGGTTTCTGTCGACCAGCTACTTAGCCTGGGTCCGAGTTTGGGCATTGTAAGGGTTGGTGGCATTGGCCTAGTTCACACAGAACTTGTAACTGGAATTCCTGCAATCTTCTCCCACTTTGTCACCAATCTTCCGGCCTTCCACCAGGTTCTCATCTTTCTCTGTGTTAAATCTGTTGCAGTCCCCCATGTTAAACCCGAAGAACGGTTCCTCGTTGGGCGTATCGGTCCAAGTGAGTATCGTATATACAGATGCATTGTTCGGTATGGTTACCGTGATGCTCATGTGGATGATGTGCAGTTTGAGAATGATCTCATATGCAGTATGGCCGAGTATATCCGGACAGGAAAATCAGGACTAGAAAATGCAGATGACGCAGCTGTAAAACAATGCGAGGAAATGATGGTGGTGGGGATGCCTTCTAACCTCGACGGAATCCAAATCTGCGAGGACTGTGATGCAGCAAATATGGAAACAGCTAGCACTTCGGAGCACAGAGAATTACTGTCCCCGCCAGTGATCAGGCCGCGGAAAAGAGTGAGGTTTGTCATTCCCGAGAGCCCAGGGATCGACCAAAACATCCGGGTTGAGCTGCGTGAACTTATGGAAGCTAGAGAAGCTGGAGTTGCCTACATATTGGGGCACTCATATGTGAAGGCTAAGCAAGGATCGAGTCTAGTAAAGAAGATAGTTATAAATTTTGGATATGATTTTTTGAGAAGAAACAGTAGAGCAGACACATATGCACTAAATGTACCTCCTGCATCAACTTTAGAGGTGGGAATGGTGTATCATATATGAAAATTCTGTAATTATTACTGCATAAATCTTGCTAAGTTTACAGAATTAGATAAAAAATTATAACCATTACCCTTTTTGTTCGAAGGAATAATCATGTGATTAATCATTTTTATCTTATACTCACTGATCGGGTGACATATCGATAGCATATACTGAACGTAGTTAACAAATTAATGTACCCAACCTTTATGTATCTTTTGATCAAAATTATTCTTGGCCATACAAATATTACCTAAAGCAAGGAGGTAATATGTGAACGTTCTATCTCGTGAAATACGTTGATATAGAAATTGTATTTCTTTCAATTGGTAACAATTGAATGGTTTTGTTATTTAAAATGATGAACTACCACTAATTTCTATTTCTCGATCACACTCACACATCTGTTTCTCGATCATACTTCTCTTTAATTTTATCAAAATCTAATGATTATGATCTGAGTATGATTAAGAAAAAATGGAACTTAGGGAGGAAATAAAAATTGGGGGGAGGGGGGAATGGGAAGAATAGAAATAGATTAAGGGATTATTTTCCCAAAAAGAAAGGCAAAAAAAAAAAAATATAATAATAATACTAACAAAAAAAAAAAAAAAATTAAAGGGATTGGGACCCAACTTAGAATCTCTCCTGAGAAAACTTTCAGTGCGCGATCTCGCGTTTCATTTCGTTGCCATCAAATTCCACCGTGAGTGGAATGAATGAAAAACCCACATAAATTCACAGAAACAGAAATTAACAAGAACATTAGTAATTAATTGAATGTTCTTGTTAATTAGCGAATCATCGTTGTAGAAATTGAGCCATTTTATTTCCCGACTTTCATATCCTAGATCCAAGTCCGCTCTGTGATCTTTGGATCCTCTGAATTTTCCCACCCCGGATCTCAGTTTCTTCTGCGCCAATTCACTTGATTTTTCTATCTGGGTTTCCAATTCACTTGATTTTTCTATCTGGGTTTCGAATTCTATAGCAAGTTGTAGTTTCAGTTTTAGGGAAATCGTCAGAACAGCTGGATCTAGTAGAGCTATCCCGGAGTTTCAAGACTGACCCAATCATGAACCCCTTTTCTTCCGGCACCCGCCTGAGGTAAGTCTTACTGCATAACGTTAATAATTGTTTGTTTTTCCGTATGTTTCGTGTTCTGCTATTGAATCAAGCATTCAAATTTCCAACTGGGTTGCCGTTGTGTTTTACTATAGGTGGTGATTCAGCTAGAATTCGGTACCACGTGCAAATTGCACTTGAATGTAGTTTTAAGAGGATTTGTATGATTGCTTAGGAAAGGAAAAAGGAAAAGAAGACTAAACTTTATTTGGCTGGGATCATGGTATTGGTTGATGTAACTCCGGAGGTTGTCAATTACTGATTTGGTGGCACACATACTAGTTTCATGAGAATATACTAATCTAGAGGGTAAATATATTTGTTAGCAACCCTCAAAATCACAGCAGAATTTCAGCCACAAAACAAGAAATAAAATAAGAGAATAATGAAATCTGGAATTATAACTTTGATATTAAGATTCTAGATTGGTAAACCAGCTGAAGTTACAAAAGATAAGGGACGAGAGAGAAGAAATCAAGAGATAAGCAGAGAGAGAACATCAGGGGACGAGAGACGTGATTCCCATTTCTGGAGAATACAAGAAAAATATCCAAAAAACCTATTCTATCCCTCGTTCTATCTGTATATATTGCAAAGGGGTAAAAGTCGTGTTTCTACCAATTACAATTTCTAAATATAAATCTAATGTGAAATGGTGTCGTTTTGATTCCTGGCCTCTGGTTATTGCTCTTCTGCTGACAATATTAAGGGCAAGTGAATGAACTTACTGATAAACTGGAGAGAATATAAAATGATATTGATCCTGACTGTTGTAGTGTTAAGATGCGTTATAATTGGAGGCTTTTGTTTTTCTGTCTTACAATACGATGCTAAAGTTGGATCCTTATATGGCTAGAAGATAGCGGCTAGCTCAATGCCGTAAGCTTTGTTTGAATTTGACCTAATATACATAAGTAATGAAGCATTTTTATCTATTTTATTTAAAATTTAAATCATTCAACTCTCTAATTTTAAGCAAAACAACATAGTTATTGCTAAAGCCCACAAGAATTATCACTGGCCTCCATATAATTTCAACACCAATTCAGATATAATCAGCCATGCGAGTGATTTGTCTACTTCAGTTTTTTGGATATCTAATAGGATTTAACTTAGCTGACATTCGCTGTTTAACTTCTAAAGTTGATTACTTTCTAGCTATTTTCAAGTGTCACTTGGAAATTGGAAAGTACAGAAGGATATGACTGAAAAACTGTCATCACTTTTGCTATTCTTTTGTCTTTACATGCATTTCTTAACTTGCATTAATCCTGGTGGTCTATGCAACTATAATTGCCAAATATGTCAGTTGTGGGGCTTTTCAGTGATAAGGCCACGGATTAACCAAGTTTACTTGGTATTTATTTCAATTAGCCAAGTGACCAGACTAGAATAGCAATTCAGCCCTTGCTATTATTCTAGTTCTAGCTCAACTTCGAATAGCAATTGTTTAAACTATTTTTTGTGGGACCCACTAGTGCATCATGATTCTCCAACTTTCAATATCACCCAATCCTTTTGGCATTCATTTATTCAAAGTGGAAATCTTTTATATCAATTACATTCAACTATTTCGTGGGCCCCACATGTACTACAATCCTTCTGGATTATCATCTCTTCATTGATATTACAGTGTTGGTTACAATTTCCACATCACTCTTCATGCTGCCTGCATTTCAAGGAATCATGAGAAATAAATTCTTACATCATAATTTGTGATTAGATTAAGTTACTTTTGTGATTAGATTAAGTTACTTATCTTCATCATGCTGTTTTCTGACTTATCTGCTTCTTTTACATATATTTAGATAAGCACAAATATTTAGGGAAGGACTGATATTTCATTTCATTACTAAAATAGTCTTATCAGATAATATTAACTGCATTAACATCAAAACAATTCATTAAGCCCATGTATGTTTTGGATTATACAAAATCACTTTTTTTTTTTTCCGATTACCTTTCGGTTGACTGTAATTTGTTCAATAGCTCCAAAATGGCACAACTCTTGAATCCCATGCTTTTGATTCCTGATATAAATGCTGGTGATGCAGCTACAGCCAAGGAAGTCATGACTTAAATTAAAAGAAAATTGTAAAAAACTAGCAATTGAATATCCAATAATCAGCGTGAATTGCATATTTCTCAAAGTTTCATGTAATATATTCAAAGTTGTTCAGCAATAACTCTGGTATTGGTAGTTAAACAATGTCATTCAATCCCAACTTTTATGTATAATAAAGTTGGAAGTGATCCCAAAGTAATTATGACAAAATCCCCTACTTCGATAAAATTTAAAGAGGAGTAAAATTTAAAAAAAAAAAAAAAAAGGGACCCTGTACATAAAGCCGAACTGTGTTAATCTTCATTGAATTTCCTTTACCTCTTCTAGATGTTAATGGGCCTAAATAGCCAAGATGAGAATGCATGTCATATTTTGGCAAATTCATTTGACACTTAATATTCACCTTGCAAGTATGTAAAATGAGAGGTTCACATCATTAATATGAAATACTTCCATTTCTTTCTGTATCCTCTTTCTCCTCCCATCTAGCTCAGTCTTTGTTTGGTAGAGCGCTGTGCTCACTTCAACTCAACCCATTAAATTCTTTCTTATCTCTTCTCATGGTAATGTTCGTCATATCTCCTGTTGATTGTAGCCATACGGCAATCCTATTATTATAATTTAGTTTGTAAATTGTATCCATGTTCTTTATTGTCATCTGTTACTGCTCATTTTCAATTTAGCTTGAAGACAATGTTGATTGTTTCTACATACTGTTTCAGGGACATGATTCGGGCTATACGTGCTTGCAAAACTGCAGCAGAGGAGCGTGCTGTTGTGAGAAAGGAATGTGCTGCTATTCGTGCTGCAATTAGTGAAAATGACCAAGATTATAGGCATCGTAATCTGGCAAAGCTCATGTTCATTCACATGCTTGGTTATCCTACGCATTTTGGTCAAATGGAATGCCTGAAGTTAATTGCATCTCCTGGGAGATCGGAAGAGCACACGTTCCCAGAGAAGCGAATAGGATATCTTGGCCTTATGTTACTTCTTGATGAGAGACAGGAAGTTCTAATGTTAGTTACCAATTCAATAAAGCAGTATCCACTGTAAACTTGATTTTAATCTTTCTTGTATTGTGATCTTGACCTATTTACCGTCAATGATACTAACATTCACCTAGAGCATTAGCAGTAGTAAATTAAAATAGAAAAGTTCAAGGTAACTAATCCTAGCTCATCTATTAAATGGATTACTCTTTTACTGTGAAATTTTAGAGTTTATATATCCAGTTAAATGCCTTAACTTATGCAAAGAGATTTGAGCCACACCAATCAGTATATTGTTGGTTTGGCTCTTTGTGCCTTGGGGAATATCTGTTCTGCAGAAATGGCTCGTGATCTTGCGCCTGAAGTTGAACGATTACTTCAATTTAGAGATCCAAATATCAGGAAGAAAGTAAGTTTTCTTAATACTGGTTGAATACTTTCATAGAAATTCCCTTGTTTCCAGTTAGAGTTCACGTAATGCCCCGTTATCCAAAATTGCTGCAAGGTTATGTCAAACAATGCCTTATTCAAGTCATCATCACATTTTTATTATAGAGTAATTGTTGTAATATCATTATTCTCAATATTGAACTAACGGGAAGCATATTTTATATGTAAATGGAGTCATTTATTAGATTAGCTGCATCCTTAGATTTACTGTCATGGGAAACATTTTTTTGGAAGTAAGCAAATATACATGCTTCTTATTGCATTGCCTTTTTTCCTTGGCAATGACTGGATTTTTTTAATGAGATTTTCTTTGAGTGCTTCTAGCTATTTTTATGATACACAATCCATTTGGATCATTCTATGACACTTAGCCAATTCTTTTTGAGAGATCTGCGAATTGTTTACTATTTACGTGAAAATATGCTACAGGAGGATTTACACCAATTAGATCTCTTCTATATGCTTGTTGTGACAAATCCTTTTCTCTTTTATGAGGAATCTCTGTGATGTGTGCTTTTCTTTTTAGGCTGTGATTTTTTAAATAAATACCATTAGAAACTTCTATAAAAAAATTGAAAAAGGATTCTATATCCACCTTCCTTTTTATCGTCTGTCTAATCTCAGATCAACTTTGACCTATTCTCTTTTGATGTTTTCTGTTCAAAACAGAAATGTCCATATAAAGTTTGGGGATTCTGTTCCTTCTGCGTTCCACTAGATGCCTGAAACTCCTGTTGTTGTCTATATTAACCCTACATATTGTGTACTGTAGGCAGCTTTGTGCTCTATAAGGATTATAAAGAAAGTTCCGGGCCTGGCAGAAAACTTCATAAGTCCTGCTGCTTCCTTATTGAAAGAAAAGCACCATGGGGTGTTATTAACAGGCATTCAACTTTGTACAGATCTGTGCAAAGTTAGTACAGAGGCTCTTGAGTATTTTAGAAAGGTAAATTGACAATTGCCTACTCTATAAGTTTGCTATACATTATTATGTAGAACCAAAAAAGAAAAAAATTGGGGCCTAGCGTCAATGAAAAGATCAGGTTTCTCTCTCCTTGTTTTATTTTTATGATGAAGATCAGGTTTCTCTTACTCAATAAGATTAAGACAAGATATCATTTTCTTCAAATCACAAATGTAATAGTTTGGCATGTGAATTATTTGCTCATATATTGATAAATGATTTTTTTTAATCAGGTTTGAGTGTATATTTGTTATATTTTTAGGTGTAAATGACTGTAACGTGGCTTTCAGTTTCTCAAGAATTTCATCCTTTTTTATTTCTAACTAACTGTTCTTTTCCTGTATGAATCTAGAAATGTACAGATGGTCTAGTCAAAGTTCTGAAGGATGTAGCAAACAGTCCATATGCACCTGAATACGACATTTCTGGGATTGCAGACCCGTTTCTTCATATTAGATTGCTTAAGCTTTTGCGTGTGTTGGGCCAGGGAGATGCTGATGCAAGTGATAGTATGAATGATATTCTTGCTCAGGTAAGTTTATGTTTTAATATTTATTTATTTGCTTTGTCTGTTCCGAATGTAATATTTTTCATATGTTTGCTTGTGCTCTGCGATAGCTGATGTTCATTTCATTTTTTCCCTAACTTTAATAGTTTCTAGTTGCAGTATGTGTTGCAAAAGTCTCTGCATGTGCTTTTCTAGTATGTCAGAAATGACTGCATGGACTGACATTCAGAGCATCGTATAATGAAGTGTCTCTCCAATTTCTTAAACTCTTAAGTCCTGTTTACTTTAGATAATTTGAGAAGTAATTTTCTGGAAAGTGATCTTCTGGGAGAATTATGGTGAAGTAAGGAAAGATTATGAGGACTTGTGAGAATTTATTTTTAATAGAACAATATGTTTGGAAGTGAAGTTTGACTTGCTGATTCGTTTTTTAGCAAAACTTAATAAGGAATCACTGGGCAATTGATGCCCTGAAGACTGAAGTTAATTTACTTATGCAGATGCATCATTTTTTGAGAAGATGAACGTGCTTTTGACTCATAACTGAGAAGAATAAATGCTATATTCGTGGGAAGATTTTTTTACTTCTTCTGGTTCCTCATTTCTATTTCTAATTAAGCTGCTCGTATTTGATTTGAGATGGCTTTTGGACTAAGAAATCTGTATACAGTTTAATCCAATAATTGATAATCATTGGAGACCAAAAATTTATCAAGCACCTCTTTGGAACTGCTGTTATGCAAAACAAATGGTATTTTTCTTTAAACACTATAGTGGTCCTGACATCAATTTCACGTGCATATAATATTACTAGTCTGAAAACTTTTAGAAAATAAATTAGAGTGCTGAAAGAGAAAGCATTTTGATTTACGGAAATATCCCTATGCATTTGTGCTATCGGCCCATTTGTTACGAGGGCTATTATATAATTTGATCGAATTTGACCATTTGTTCTGTACAAATGAATAAATGCGTGTCTGGCGAGTCCTTTCTTTTCAAGGCATGTCATCTCAATGGAGTAATTTTGGAAAAAAGCTCCAGAACAGCTAGTCCTGGTGCTAACTCTTGCAACAACTGATCACCATGTTTCCATGTAATGTAATACCCTGAAAGAAGGATATAAATTCTGGGTAATCTTGTTCTATGTCTAAAATCTATTAATGGTAAGTTTCTTTTTTGTTTATCCCGTGCTATTTTGAGAAGTTGTGTCTTCAGATTACGGACAAAATACAGTAATTATAGGACTGTTACTTTCCCATTTTTGTTTAAAAACAGAACAAGTAAAACAGGTTTTTATCCTTAGTTCCGTGGGATGCACAAATATTATTGATTTCTCCACCACCCCCCCAGTTCCTGTTTATAAACAAAAATACCAACCTAGCAGAGGCAATATTTGGCTTAGTAACCCCCCTTTACGGGGAATTGAAAAGAGTGAAGTATTTTTGGAAATCAGGGGGCCATTCTACTCGATCGGTTAAAATTGCACAAGTTGATAAATTTTTCAATTATTTTTAATTGGAAGATCGCCACTGCAGCTAATTCAATTAACACTTATGTTTATAACATGAACGTGCTCAACTTCAACTACCTAATTGATAGCATCAGTTTGTCTAAAAGGTAGTTTTCGGTATAACAAGATATATTGATACATCTATCTTGAATTGAACAATATGTTAAGGATAAATCCCAATTTGATAGCAACAATTGAATTATAATTATTGACTCTAGCTTTCAGAATGGTGTTGGATGAGAAATTTTTCAATTATGTAGGTTATTAATTTATTGGATGTTAGTGGCCGGTGTATTGTCTGAAGTCAACTCTTTGTACTTGGTGTGGAATATCTTATATATATTGACAGGAAACTCGTAGATGGGTAATGATCTGATCTTTTCTTTAGATTGTCCCTAAATGTTTCTGTAACTGCCAAAGGTAGATCTGCATTTCCACGGTTAACATAAATTCAAGTCAATGCAGGAATTCAAAGGAACAGCCTCCATGGATGAGGGTTTGTAATATCACACGGCTATCCTTTAATAGAGATAGCATGAGATGAAGTTAATTGTAATTTGGTTAAAAGAAATTTTTCTAGAAACTTGTAATTTGGTTAAAAGAAATTTTTCTAGAAACCGGTCGTACCTAGAGACACATCTCGTATTTGATTGATCTCTCTGTAACTATCTATTAATAATAGTATAGATTCTGTGATTAATATTCTAAAATTTCGTGAAAATTTTTCCCTTACCATCGATGCTATTTTTATTCTAACCGTAGGCTATTCTGTTTCCCCTGATAGACTATTCTGTTTCCCCTGATAGAGATATATTCCTTTGGCAGGTGGCCACCAAAACTGAGTCAAACAAAAATGCTGGGAATGCAATTCTCTATGAATGTGTTTCTACAATAATGAGCATTGAAGATAATGGGGGACTAAGAGTCCTAGCCGTCAACATTTTGGGTAGATTTCTCTCCAGCCGTGATAACAATATCAGGTCATCTTTGTTAATTAGGCTTGAACACTTTCCTCAGTTTGCAAGACATGACTGTTGTTGCTGTGCCATTTGGGCTCTGGTCTATTGAAGTTGACTTTTGTGTATGGTGGATCATTCTTGATTAAAGACTGGGTACTCCAAAATCCTATATAGAATAGTTGCCTCCAAGCCATATCCTGTACAAGTACTTCACTGTATGCTTTT
Organism: Nyctanthes arbor-tristis; assembly: GCA_963692815.1. Classification (NCBI taxonomy): domain Eukaryota; kingdom Viridiplantae; phylum Streptophyta; class Magnoliopsida; order Lamiales; family Oleaceae; genus Nyctanthes; species Nyctanthes arbor-tristis. The sequence goes on along the minus strand of CAVNYN010275770.1, from coordinate 2,944 downwards.
TATGATAATAATTTTGACGACCAGTCACCACATTGCAAATTTGATCTTCCTCTTATGCACCACATCTAATTTTTTGGGATTTTATTGTGTTTGGCGAGGGGCACTACCACTGCATAATGCCGAAAGCTGCTAAATCTTTTCATGTAATGTGTTGTTGTCTGAAAACTATGTGATTGGTCATAAAATGAAAGCTAATATTATGAAGGAAAGAGGTCTTGAATACTATCTTTTTTTATGTGCTCTTGAGCAAATTGCATGAAATTCCAGGTTCTTAGTATATGCAAATATTAATATCTTGATCTTGTGAACCATATGTTTCTCCACTACCCATCAATTTGCTTCTAACTTTTTTTATAACTTGAAAATGATGGTGTCTTTGTTCCAGTCCTATTTTTGTGATTAATCCTTGCAGTTCCTTTCTTGCTTTTTACTTTAGTTGCTGTCTCCGTTACTTCTGAATCATACCCTAATAAACAGTCTCTAGCTACTATCTCATGCCTTTTCATCTTATCAAGTTGAAATGCACCATGTCAGATATGTTGCATTGAACATGCTGATGAAGGCCATTTCCCTAGACAGCCAAGCAGTGCAGAGGCACCGTGCCACGATCTTGGAATGTGTAAAGGTATCATGATATCATATCTATTTCTCCCATACCTAATCTTGGAATATTTTATCATGCGAGTATATCTTGTTTCGTAATCTGTTTTTGGCACGGTCAGTCAGATCTCTGAGCTGTGGTATGATGCGGCCTTTAAAGTGGTGGCTGCGTAAAATGTAATATAAGAATGCGGCCTTTAAAGCGGTGGCTTCTATGGAGATTTCATAGGAGCTACAATGAATTTAATTTGAGCCACAACTTACAAGATGTAGCTAGCCTTCTTGCTTATAAGAATTCTGAGAAGATCTTCACTGGCCCAACAGAGTCTTGCCTCTTTACTTTTGTGTTGTCTTGGTTAAAAATCGCTCTCAAAACTATTTGTGACATTAACTTCATTAGCCCTAAATTGCAATCTTGTCCTTTCGCCACAATAAGACAGACTGGTGTTTGCAGTGCCTAATCTTGCCTCAACAGTCTTTATTCTGGGCCTTTTAAATTTTAGTTTACTGACAAACATTTTGTAGCAGTTTAGGCGTGGTGTATTTCAAAATCTTGCAGTTGCAGGTATATAAAGATAGAAACTCTTTTGCATGGTCTATTTTTCTATTTTTCTCTTCTCTAAATTTATACCCCTTGATAATTTGATTGGTATCCCTTGTTTGTGCATTTCTCCCTCTCATTTCTTGTCCCATAGTAACATCTTTATATTAATAAGTAAATGTACAGCAAAGCATATTCATGACTGCTTATTCTATTGTTAGGATTCGGATGCTTCTATCCGGAAAAGGGCACTCGAGCTTGTATATCTGTTGGTGAATGAGAGCAATGTGAAGTCTTTGACGAAGGAACTAATTGACTATCTTGAGATAAGCGAGCCAGAGTTTAAGGGAGATCTCACTGTCAAAATTTGCTCCATTGTGGAGAAGTAAGTTGAGTGGGTAATATGTGTAACAAGAATTTTTGAAGAATTGCAGTGTGCTTGTAGTATAATCGTGTTAGTAATGTGTTCCATGAGAGTGTGTGTTACTCACAATGTTTGACTGACTGACTTGCATAAGGATAGCTACCTTTTGTTCCTTGATGCTACAATGGATTTTGCTTACCTTTTCTAATTTCTTCTTCTCCTGCACGCTACCCCCATAATAGTGATTAAATTGTTGAGAATATGATAGGGAATTAAGAAAGTCTGTGTCAGACTATAATTATAAGATTTCTTCCAGTCTATTTTGTGATTTATAGCCTTTCCTTTGCTTTATAATGCAGATTTTCTCCAGAGAAAATATGGTACATTGATCAGATGCTTAAAGTTCTGCCAAAGGTACACATCTTGCTTTCAGAGTTTCAAATGTATTGTATTTGGCTGTTGTTACTTTTGGGGCATAAGTTGATAAATATTCTGATGATTCTTAAAGGCCAAATACTTTAAGCATTTTTGTCATGCAAACACAGTATCTATCTAATCCATTGTGCTGTACTAACCTTTTAAAGAAGTCGATTGTGTGTCAGCACGCTTTTGATTAGAACAACTTTTCCTCTTAAATTGCTGAAATATATAGCTCATATCTGCTTTTATGGGGGAGTCGGAACAGCGAGTCTGGTAGTCTACTACATCAAAACTAGGAAGACGGATTGTTTTTAGTATCTTATAGCAGTTGGATGATCTGGTATCATGACGTAAAAGATGATATTTGAATCTAAAAGATGATTAAAGCATATGCCACATTGCAGGCATGCTGTTGTGAGAATGTCACGATTCTAATTATGAAATGGTTAACCAAAGTATTTTTGATTTAGGAGGATGCCAAATCTTTTGGATTTATTGACATTGCTTATTCCAGTGTCATCATCCAAATTTTTGTTTTGACTACAGTATATGCCTGCACATATTGCACTAGTGCTGTTTCTTTTTGTTCTTTACGTATTCTTCCGAATTATGTTCGGTACAACTGGTTTTCTTTGTCATATAGTATTTACCATTCTTCATGAGTATCTCTATATTCTACAACTATTTGTACCAAGAGCTTATTTAATCTCTAGCTCAGGAGCTTTGTATATTTTGTTAGATGTCACAGTTAACCAGGCTTGGGTTCCAATTTATGCTTGATGGATGCATTTGACCCTCTATATCTTGTGGAATGAAGTGCAACTGATTTTCTTGTACTTTGCAGGCTGGAAATTACATAAAGGATGAAGTTTGGCATGCCCTTATTGTTGTGATTACGAATGCTTCGGACCTCCATGGATATACTGTTCGTTCCCTATTCAGGGCACTGCAAACAGCTGGTGAACAGGTACCTTCTAACTAAATTGTTGTCCTAAAACAACAGCCTGCGTTCACAACAC
>CAVNYN010275768.1:0-25838 GCA_963692815.1 Nyctanthes arbor-tristis | reverse complement strand
GAAAATTGGATGGTCCCTTTCATTTGTTTAAAATTTCCAATTTCTTAGCTGGCAAAGTTTGAAAAATTAATCCACAATAATTCTTTACTTATTCAAATTTCTTGGCTGTTGCCAGCAAGGTTACAGGAAATTATGGTATGCATTTAGGAGCGTTTTACGGCTGCTTTTTGGATTCTCTTCCTTCTCCTGAAGGTGATATATACACATTATTGAACTAGCAATGATTGGGATAATAATAATAATAATAATAATAATAATAATAATAATAATAATAATAATAATAATAATAAGACGACACCACGATAGAAGTGCCTGTTTCATTCCCATTATTTTTTCAAATTATAATTTTATTTATTATTGATTTGACAATTAGTTTGACAACTACTCAATTACAACTATATATTTCAAACTTTTTTACATTTTCAATATATATTCTACATCCCTCCTCATTAAAATTTCCCCAAATTTAAATAATTAATGAGCATCAAACAAGCTCTAATTGTTATAAATACACACATTCTTTGTTAAAAGACGCAAAGAGTATCATGTAACTTCTAATGACAAAATATGACATATTCAAGCACAAGAAATCTAGTGTTATAACGATATTAGACAGTGATTTAACATGATATCAACACATCACCACATCATTCTTAAATCACATTATCAACAGATATAATGATACATCATTTATTTGGTTTTGTAATACATTATATGTCTAATATTTGAACATTTTCAATCAAAATATATTTTTATATTCTAGTGAATAATCAAGAAAATAACTAATGAATGTCATTTAAGAATGTAACAGTAATATGTCTTTGACAATACTGTTTATATTCGTATTTTAAAAAATATAAAGAAGAATTCTTTATGAAAATAAAATTGGAGAAAGTCTATATAAATTTTAAGTCGAGAAGATTATAGGAAATCATATTGAGTAATTTTGCTTCAAAAAACGTCTACTTGTACTTCGTCTACGGCCTTAGTTTTTGGGATTTAGAGAAACATGCGAAAAAGCAACGTCTCAACTAAAACCCAACAAAAATTTATTTGGGTGGACAAAGGTGAGTCCCTTTTCTTAATCATTTCTCAAGTTTTTTAATGCCTAAAACCAACCTTTTCATACGGCTATGTATCTGTGTTTTCATTTCCTGCTAATATTTTAACGTTTTAATCCATTATTTTCTATATTTGAATGCTGAATTCAAGTACAAACTGTCGTGGCTGTCTCTTACCATTCTTTATCAAAAAATTTCACCATGGTACCCAACTTTTTCCCCGACTAGCAATTTAGTCTTTTACCTTTTAAAAAGAACAAGCTAATTATCGATTGTTCACCATTGGTGGCCCATTAGTCGATAACTAAAGGAGACATTAACATGTCTAATAAAATCGTCATTCCCGACTAGAAATCAGATATGTTGATTTTTCACCATACTAACACTAAAATTTAGCTATGAACATTTTAGTGAAAGGGAGAATATTTGAGACAATCAAATTAGGAGGATTGCATTACTGTTTGACAAGGACCTGTAAAACTACGCGATTAGAAGATTTTAGACAAACATAATGAAGGTACGGAGAAATTTTTTCCTTTCAGAAAAATTGAGGGCCATTTTGTTTTGAAATCTAACTATTGTAGCAGTGACATTAATAGAGATACATCACCTATTTAAGTCAGCCTATTAACATTTAACAATAACTTGAGCATGACAATTATTTCTCACACTAATAAAATATTGATACTATTTTGACATTCAAACAATAAGTCGTGGACCGATAGTGCAAATTTTACTAATGAATCTTCTGAAGGACACTTTCGTAAAACAACATAGTCGCTGGCCGCGTACAGCCGTGTCTCCCACGAGGTTCCACCGCCCACAGCCCAACAAAAACACTTTTCCCACATACCGCACCAAATCTATATACCCCACACCCCACCCCACCACGCCCCACCCCACCCCACCAACCCCATGCCGCGTATATTTGTATGCATTTCCATATAAATATTCCCTGTAATCCAGTGCCATTTCATCAGCACTCAAATCACTCTCTCAGAACAGAAAAATTTCCCCAAAAGCCATTAACTTTATAGTCCAATCCAATTATTCTCCGAATGTATCTTGAAGAAAACCTGAAAATGCCGAAAAAAGGCACAAATCCAGCTCGCAAAGCATGGAATATCCTCCGTATAGCCCTTTTGTGGGCAAGAAAAGGTGGCGTATTCCGGAACAAAGTCGCCATAAGTTTAAGCTTACTTCGAAAGGGCGTGAAGACCCTCCGCCGCCGTAACGCCGCCGGCAGCGGTGCACTCATTTACGGAGAGCGGGAACTCTCCTTCGACGAAACTCCGATCATCCACGTCAAGATGCATCGCCTCTCTTCCCTCCGGTTCAAGATGCCCCACATCCCCTGTATCAATCCCCACGTCGATTTCGACTACGATTTTGAGTTGAACGATGAGTCTCAGAACAAGATTCATTATTACAACAATGCGCCCAGAAAGAGTTTCTTAACAGATCGTGAAGAAGAGGATGATGAAGAAGCTGAGTTTGAACGGGTTTGTGAAGAAATTTATGGGCCTCCGGATGAAGGAATTGATTTGAAAGCAGAGGAATTTATAGCTAGATTCTACAAGCAAATGAAGATGCAAAGACAGATTTCGTTTATACAGTACAATGAGAGCCTCAACAGAGGATCAGGTTGATAACATAAAATTTACACACACGTACGTATATGTGAATCTGTGTGTGTATTTTAAACAATCTATGTTTTATATATTCTTCTCGTTTTCATTTGGTGACGAGTGTAGAAGAGATTGCGGAACTTCTTGTAGATACTTGAGGGTTTTGAGAATTTTACTACTGGCTGCAATAAGAGACGATGGAGCACTGTTTTTTGGTGCATTCAAGATACCTACAGAAATTTTGTAAAAGAACCTATTATTGATAGTATGTTTAAAAATATTTGCTTGACATAAATTTGGGTAATATTTTGCCACTTCTTTTCAAACTTCACATATAAATGTATATATTAAAGTAATAATCAGTCTTTTTCTTTGGAGACAAATTATGCTCCATGTATGGAGCACAACAATGTAAGAATTGTAGATTTTGGTTGCTCATATTTGAAATTGAACGTTAGTGGACAATATAATATTGAAGTTGATATTGCGAAACCCAACGTCTTTGCATTCAATATATCAATTTTCTAATGCAGATTCCGTTTGCACAGTGCTGCGTGTGTTTACTGTTTTTATGACAATACTTGATTTGAAAGAAAAATGATGAGCTATACAATATTTTGTACAAGTGGAAACAATGATATATAGGCATGCAAGAGATCGGTAATGGATCAACCCACATTGGCTCTATAGAAATCTTGTTCAATGCATTAGAAGACCTAGAGATAAACACAGGAGAAGGAAAAGGAAAAGAATATATATTTTGATGAATTAAACCAACCAAAAGGCACAAGAATGTGATGTGAGCACATATCCTTTAGGTTTTGGATGACTCAAGTTAAATTATCAATGATGAAGATTGATGAAGCATGTATTATTTGACTTAATTAATTAATATAAATTAATTCAGGTAAGCAAGCTTTAGGCACTAAAGAACTTTTGTTCAAAAAAAAAAAAACTTTTGCTTAATTTAGAAATTATATTTGAATATATATTTCTAAAACTTTGCTGATAAAGTTCATAACTTTGTAACATGGATTTTTTTTAATGGAATGCATTTTTTATTTTCTTATGATGATAGCCTTCTTCTAGCTAAAAGATATCTTAAAATTTAAACGGTAAAAACTGATCACTATAAATCAATTCATAAATGTTTTAACACTTATCGAAACTTTTAAGTCTTATATAATAAGTATTTCTCTTAAAAAAAAAGTCTTATATAATAAGGGAATATACATACAAATAGCGTGATCACTCCGGATTTGCTTGAATTTGAATCCCTAAAAGAGAAACGAAATCTTGTAACTACGGCAACCTACAATTAGGCATAATATATCATCTACAAAATTAAAATTTTTTAGAATAAGCAGGTGTTAATGTACACACTATTACGATGTCTAAAATGGATGATAAATTCTCAGAAGTTATTTCCCAAAATAATAAATGAATAAATAAATAAAATTAAAATCGAGTCCATGTGCCAACCTGCAGGAGTGGGCTGACCCACAGTAATCAGGGCTACCGGCCATTTGCGGGCCCGTGAAGAAGTCCGCCCACACAACTCCACAACTGCCATTGCCAATCCGTACTTCGTGATAAGAACGCAGTCGCCAAGGCAATAAAATGGGTAGAGTTTTTCTATGTTTCATTGCTTGCTACGTTTGAAGAAATTTGTTAAAGAGATAGATAAGACTCTTGTTAAAGAGATAGATTACTTACGTGGAGGAAATCTAACAAAAGCGGCCCCCCTATTGGTTGGATAACTTTTGTTAGATTTCTCCTTCGTAAGCGATAAAACTCTTTAACAGGAGATAGATAATGCTCTCTAGGCGGACTGTATGTTCTAATGGATAATTGAAGTTTTCAGATTTGCTAAAAATATAACTAACAGACTATAGTAGAGTCCTGATCAAGCATACACCATACGCTGACTTATCGCGTATTCAGTAACATTTGACGTTGTAATGGTACTAGACGTCTGACTACTGATCAAATTCAGATTATAATATCTAAATATATAAGAATTTAAACCTTTTATATAATGAAGCGTATTGATCATGTTGTGAAAATTGGAATTCTAATTAAATTCAAATTATAATATCTAAATATATAAGAATTTAAACTTCTTATCTAATGAAGCTTTTGATCATGTTGTGAAAATTTGAAATTCTAATCAACGGTCGACCTGACCTCACGAGTAAACTTGTACACAGGGCCGATCCTTGGATTTCGGGCGCCCTATGCGAAATTTAAATGGCCCCCCTTTAAAAAATTTTAGAATAAACACGATTCTAACGGTTTTCAACTTTAAATATTTAACTTTTATATTGAAAAGATGAGCAAAATAGGTAAACTTTTTACTTATATTAAAAAGAATTTTCACCTCAATAGGTTTTATATTGTTCAACTTGTAAGATCTTCTATTATATTTTATCATTTAAAAAGTATATATACACAACTAAAAACGCCAAGAGGGCTCTTTTCTTTATAAAATTATCTCTACAAATTTAGTATTTAGTATTTGAAATTCTATAAAACTTACAAGAATTGTAACTAGTATTAAACAAAAAAAATATGAAAATTTAAATTGGCACTTAAAAAAATAAAATCAAATTTGTGTGTAAAAGTATTTGAAATACCTATAACTAAAGATTGAAGATTAAATGTATAACTTCACCACTTGGTTACAGTCTAACTTTTGTTAAATTTTTATAAACCTTATTTGTATTATATGTTTTGGACATGTGTTTCAAAAAATTCGATCGTAAACCATCCGATGCTTTCCAGTTGAGGGCCGTAATCGACAGCTTTGGTCAATTAATATTAGGGCCGGCTTTGCTTGTACATGAAATAACTCACGAGTAACTTACCAGATGGAGGTAAAATTTGGAGTTGCCCTTTTATACTGTTGGACATTATGAGCTCTTAATCTTGGCCATCTTCCACATGTAGGCATGTAGCGTGTGCTTTGGACCTTATTATTATTTTCCTTGTAATTTGATTCAATTATGAAATGTCTTGATCCTTCATAAATGCACCAATAATACATTGTGTAATGCTATTCTCTTTGCACAAAGAATGTCACTCAAAACATAATGAGTTGTGATATTTGGACAAAAAGGTTTTAAAAATTTTTTTAAAAAACTGACATATAACATAATTATATTTTTCAATACATTACATCACTTTTAAATTAATAATAATTAAATGAAATAGAATTATTCAAACATAATAGAGCTTTTCAATGTAATCTATACAAACGCAAATAGGCCTGGACCTCCAAACTAAGTAACAATCGTACTCAAAATATTAACTTTAGCTAACTTATTGTTGGCAAAAGAAGGCGGTTGTACTGTCGGATCCTATCAAAACTTTTATTGCGTTTCAATCTTGAACACGCAATTGAGGCAAACATATAAATATCTTAAATGATCATTTAATGTACTAGGTGCATTTTTCAGAAAAGTTAAAATAGATGAGATGACATCCAAGGTTTAGTAAGATGATTTCGGCAAAATGTAGGACCAAAATTTGGCCTATATAAATATGTCAAAAAAAAATGGACTATAAATATTTACTAGTACGATGATTAGTAGTTTGTCCATCTTAAAAAAAAAAAAAAAAAAGAACATTAATTTAGTCCAATAATGGAATTGTACTAAACTTGTAGTACTACTATTATAGACCAAAAATATGGTAAGTGCACGTAATTTGTCCTCTATTACGGGACAAGAGAATGAGAATCAAACGCCTTTCCACCATTCTTCTTGATTACGGTTGGAATAGTTGTATTCATAATTGGCACTTAATAAATTTGTTGACTTCTTAAATAATAATTAAGTAATTACTTCAAACCACAATGATCACTATTATGCACAAAGAAAAATTATCAACCTTTGACTGGTAACGGTCGTGTCATCGGATAATGGGCTATTACATATGCTATTCGAGAGTGTGTTTGTGTATACTTTACTTTGGACGGTTGTTACTTTATATATATATATATATATATATATATCAAAATGATTGAATATATGACAATCTATTTACAAATTAGAAGGTAAATTTTAAATGCAATTGAACATATACTGAGACCCAGAATAATTAACAAACTCTTGTAGATCATCAATCAAGGTGAACAAGAAAGAATTAAGATAAAAACCAGGAAACAAATTCACTGTAATCGTGTTGGGCATCTCCGTTGTAATCCCAAAGGTTGGAGAAAGTTTTGTCTTCTTCTTGTCCCAATCCGGTTTCTAGGTTCCAATAATTATTTGCTGGATCAGGAGACCAAACACGCCAGTACTGATCAGCAATACTAATCTCTTCTCCCAATATTTTCTCCCACTCTGTTACCTCAGGAGGCCTCAATCTTGAATCAGTTTCACTTTCTCTCTCCTCTTCCTCTTGATATTCATTCACAGGCAAATTGCCATTTACATCTTCCATTGGATTTGGACGTGGCACTTCCTGGCTTTTGCTTCCTTCTTCTGCTGCTGCATAATAATTGCATGTGGGGACGTTGAATATATTTTAGAGTTACACTAGTCTAGTTGACATTATTATATTAGATGATTGGTATATACATAATCTAGATAAATAGTATTATTTTATATTTTAAAGAATACATGTGAAGTTCATATACATGTTAGGCTATCATTCATATAATTTTGTACTTCTCTTAAGTCTGTAACACAATTTTGATTCGGATACACCTAATGTCAGTATTATAAAGATAATTAGAAAAATAGAAGCGCCCTGTTCACGTGAATAAAAGTATAGAAATATAGAAGAAAAGTCACCACATGCACTAAATTCCTTCGAATCAAAACTCGTAACGTGTGTTGCATGGTGTCAGTCAACTGTCATTTTACATAAAAGAACCCTGTACCTCAAAAATGATCTAGTGATGACGACTAATGTACCTCCTTTTACCGTTTCCGAATTCTGATACATTATTACGCCTATGGCACCATTTGGATGATATATTTTATTAAGCTACCTGTTAACTTAGAGGCAGGTTTGACAACAAACATATACTAATAAGGTAAATACGTTTTTTATCATTATTATATTGGTTTATCTAAATAACAGCTTAGCATATGACTACATAAGGTGCCATTTAAATGTGTTTGAAAATTTTCATATGATATATTATGTGTAGGACATCTACAGGGACACGTGTCTTCCCTTTCCCCTCTCTCTTCTTTCCCCTAGTGGTCAACGCAATAGACAGTCGTATTCGTTGTTAATTAAACAGCAAGTGACGGTAAAAATTTATTTAATCACGTGTCTTATTTGCTTTATTATTATCCATGGTAGAAATAATTAACTTACCTGTAATCTGTTCTTGTAACGAAATGATGATACTAGAAGAGGTCTGTTTCTCTATAATTGGAGTGCTTGGAAGGGGAATTGCTTCATGAGTTCCTTTCCCATCATCAGTAGCGTTCTCCAACGATTTTGAAAAGCTTCTTCTGCTTCTCTTGTTCTTCATGGTGGGTCGGCTCGTCCGGCCGCCTCTCCGGTTTGCCATATCCACCAAGTGTGGCTGCACCAAACAGGGTTCCAGCCGCCGGAAACGGTAAATCTTTCTGCTTAGATTAGAGTTCCAATAATTCTTGATTTCATTGTCTGTTCTACCAGGCAAGTGTCCAGCTATCAAGGACCACCTACAAAAGGCAACTTTTTAACCCCGTAAGTATACATATATACGAGAAAACAAATTATTTCCTGCTTCTTGTCCAAGCACCTTCAGGGAAATTTCCATTATTGGAAAACTTTTGGTTGTAATAATAATATAATATGTAAAAGCATATGTCGTGTGACCATGCACACCTCGTACCTAAACATTAACTTATATATCCTATATACACACACACTATTCACTTAATTTATATCTTTTATAACTTATAAAATTCCTACTGAGATCTAAATGACTTGAGCCTCTTATGTTGAAAATGATGCTAAAATAACACGAATGTGATCAATCTAAAAGTTTAAACTTTTAAATCTAAGTAATTTTAACATGATATATTAGAGTATAAAGATTTTGGATTCAAATCTCCATGCCATCTAATCTAATCTAATTATAAAAAAATATGCATATGCTAGACTTTAATTAAAAAAGCAAAACACAATGTCAGGGGCGGGTTGAAGATATATTAAAATAATATAAATGTATTCTAACATAATGGTTTATTAATCTTTTTAGATAAACAATAGCACTGTAAGGTGCTTTCCCCCGCCACCCCAAAAAAAAAAAAAAATTAAATTTAATAATAATAATAATAAAAAAAAAAAAGATAACACTGTAAGGAGAGTTATAGTGAATTCTCAATTAGACAAGTTTGCAAATGCATTTACATATATTCGGCTTTAAATTTGATATTGGTCTTACCTGTTACCCAAAGAGGCATGTAATTTGACAATGATTTCTTCCTCTTCAGTTGATATATTGCCTCTCTTCAAGTCTGATCTCAAGTAATTAATCCATCTTAGTCTACAGCTCTTTCCGCACCTAAGTAAACCTTGGAAACAGCAAAAAGCCATTCTTATAAGATTGCATAGTTCAGTTGTGTCTAATATAGTATGGGTTTAAGTGTTTTCAGATAGTGGAAAATTTTTGAACCTGCATTCTTCGGTAAAGATCTCCAAGAGCCTTCACCATTAGCTTGAATGTAATTCTTGAGGATTCTGTCTTCTTCTTCAGTCCATCTTCCTCTCTTTAAACCCACTTTTTCACAACAAGGTGCTCTTCCCATTTTGGAGACCGCACTTTAAAGTCTGTCTAGTATCTCTATGCCTAGTAGGCATTTTATAAAGGCCAAGAAAAGGTAGAAATAGTTGACACGCAATTTGGACTTGTTTGGATCTGTGCTCAATAGTATTCTACTGAATTGTACGATATTACAGGGTGAAAATAAGTTAAAACCTTGAAAAGTTGAAAACATCCTCGTTGATACGACGTGACTCCTGCACCTTTTATACATCAAATTTAACCAAATATAATCGACCATGTATATTTATTCCTTTTTTTTTTTGGGAACAACATCCACCTTTCCATTCTCTTTCCATGATCAAGGGGGTTTACACACGTTTGCAGATCTCATATAAATCAGTGATGGGAAAAATTTCAATAATAAATACATTTCTTCAATAAAAACAAGCTTGACCTAATGCTAAGTGATCAGTGAGATATAAAAACTAATAAACATGTTTGTTGCCTGCGCCCTTATGTTTACAAAAAAGGGTATTTTTTTTTTTTTTTTATCTTATTCAACGGTCAATACCAAACTTATTTATATGCATCTATTTAACTATGTAATCATAAGGTTGAAAACAAAGAAGTGTGTGTGATGAATGGTAGTGCCGCGTGGGTTGCTGAGGGAGGCATGAGTCGTGGCTTTTCATCAATCGGGAGCCTCGTGACGGGGCGTCAACGTCCCACGTTAGTTCTAATTTCTTGTAATTAGGACCGTGTTTCTCCCCTGCTCCTCTGCCCAAATGTCACTTTTTATTCGACCTTGTGAGCCCACATAGCCCTAGAATTTAATACCCATTATTTAATATCTGAGGCCCCATCCACCCTCCCTAATGTATTGTTTTGATGGGGAAGAGGAGACCTTATTCACCTTAAAATACTAGTAGTTTCTTGAGACACCGTCTCACATGAGTGCATGTATATGCTCCAGTGCATACATAAACCTACTGACTAGTAACTTTTTGGCACTCATTATGGGCTTCGTTATGCACTCACCATCTCACATACAACAAAATTTTCATCATCTAAAATCTTTGCATTAGTTGAGACTTCATTTATTCATCTTTCCCTTTCTGTGACTCAATACCATGATACTTATTAATTAAATCAAAAGTATATTCTTGATAAAACAACCTTCTTCACAACTCTATGTAACATTAAATGAACTATTTGAGAAGTCAAATTCCATTGACTTAGACAGATACTGTTGCACCCCTATCTTGAACACAAAACAAAAACAAGAGGAAGAAAGTACAGGGACATGCAAAAAATCTGATGACAATCTCTGTTTGGCCGAACGCATTAACAGCAAGAAAACTTATACATATACAGTATACAGCGAAATTCACCAAAAACTTAACCATCGCTGTAATGCAAAATGCCACAATCACTCAACTGAAGACAATTTCTCTTCATCAACCTCAAAAGCTTTGCGTGCCTGTTTCAATTCCTCATTCATTGACAACAATTCCGTGCACCGGTTAAGCTTTGGCGCGTCCTATGAGATCAAAGAGATTGGTCTAAATTCAGCTCAAGAAATGGTTTTACTTGTTTATCTACGCTCAATAACTCACCTAACAACTAAAATGTCTCTTACAAACAATCCAGGCTACATAAATATGAGAATGCTTCTCCATTTGTCTATTTTCACAATGTGAACTTGTAATTTATAAGAAGCGAAGTTAAAGCACCAAAGATAATATTTAACCATAAACTGGCGGAAATAATTTCTACATGCCTGCTCACTTAAAGCCTACACACCCTTTTGATTCTGTTGAAATGTATTTGTACAAATTATAAGTTAAGAAAATTCACAATTATAAGAGCCATTCCAGTGTACCTTGCGAATTAGAAAAACTAAATCCTCTGTCAAAAGCTTTCCCCTTTTAGATGCAGTTTCTTGAGCCTTATGGACCTGTGGAAGACAGTGTTATTACTATCTTAGAGTATAATGGAGTAAAAGATCACCCAAAAGAAGAAATGATATGCAGGAATTGTAAGTTTCATAAGCATATATGATGGATCACAAAGACCAAGTAACTCACCAAATCTGTTACATACTCCACAACAACATCCTCCACAAGTGCCACTGTGTCTGGAAGTGGCTGTTATGAAACAATGGAAATACTAGGGGTCACAAGTAATAGTAAATCAACCGTATTCAAATTCAGCAGGAAAATGACTGTTTGGCAAGACGCTAGCAAGATCAAATTGTGCTTGATCTTCTAAATCGTTCTATATCACAGTTCCCAGTAACAGAGGAGGCAAGTGTGTGTACATGGGAGGGCCTAAAACATATGTGTTCTACATGTAACAGCAACAGACTTCCGTTTGCAAGCCCATGCATTTCGTTAAGTATACCACCATCATCTTTGGTGGAAGAGTCTAAAGCTAACAGTTTCTACCTTAGACCTTTTTGTTGCACCCCCTAATCAAACTTACAAAACTCCATTTTGAGATGGCTAAATTGAATATTGGTACCAATTGGGCAACTCTTATGGTAGAGGTCATTGATTTGGGTATGCAAAATATGGAAACCCTGATGCCGCCCAAACCACTACCATGATCTTTGGAGGAAGAGTCTAAAGCTAACCATTTCTACCTTAGAGCTTTCTGTTGCACCTCCATAATCAAACTTATAAATCTCCATTGAGATGCCTAAATTGAATATTGTTACCAATTGAGCAACTCTTATGGTAGAGGTCAGTGAGAAATATGGAAAGCCTGTTGGGGCCCAAACCCAAGAAACATTATCTTGTGCTTAATGATGCACAATATACCCTGTAAATGAAATGACTTGTAGGTAAAAGCACATCGTTGTTACAATATGTCAAGACTAACAAGCCATGCATGTAATGTAAATGCACGATTGGTCCAGCATTCTCAGTCATCCAACATGTAGACAGACATTTGTTCAAGTATTAACCAAGAGACATCAAAAGTTTCAGCATTCACAGTAAAAATTGTGGAAATATACTAGTAGTAGTTGAATCTACCATTTTTTTTCCCAGAAAAGAAAAATAAAATGAAAACTAGAATGAGAAATGGGGCAAGGTAAAGCATACATTTGGGTTGTCGCCAAAACCATACATCATGTGCTGCACTGTTGCATCCGGATTAAATAATTAGATGGCATAAAGGATGCATTAAGTCAATTATAGAAAGCAAAGAAAGAAGCAGAGTAAACCCACGATCTTTTTGAAAAAATCCACGTTTTCGCTTAAATGAGCTATCTGGGGGCTGAGATGATCCCATTCTCACTTTGGCGGAAAGTCCAGAAGGAGCACTGTTCATACTTTCTGCGTCCTGAGTCCTCTATATCTTCATTTAATTAAGGGTAGAGCTAACAGCAGCAGGATTCGTTAAAATGAAGCATCAAATAAATATTTTTAGAAAAAATCCACATTTTATCTAAAGCATGAGAACTATCACGATTATATAGAGTAGAAATGTAAATACATCCTTCCGTCCGGCCAGTGATCTTATAATCTTGTCTAAACTAGATAACATAAATCTAGTGTGTTAATTCTGTTACAATCATAAATGGTCTACTCTTCCCGTATTTTTTTGGCTCAATATTGATCTCCAAAGTTCAAAGAAGTTTCTTCGTGTTCATCATCCATACAATCTATATGAATGTTCACAAATAGGAATTCTCTCCTAAAGTAAATCCAAACTACTCTTCCTGCATTTTTTTTCCTGAAAGTTTGATTTCCAGAGTTCAAAAGAGTTCCTCTGTGTTCATCATCCATACAATCTACATGGGTGTTCACAAATAAAACACTGTTTGTTGGCCCGAAATCAAACTAATTGGTCAGTCTATACACTTTAACTTAACGGCTCAATATAGAGTGCAACGCAACCTACCAAAAGGAACTCGGAAAAAGAATGCCCTTCCAAAATTTTTGTGAAAATTTGAGAGTTGCAGAAATAAGCCACCGGTAATTAGAAGTCCAAGAAAAAAATCATACACATTGATCAGCTCTAATAAATTATTGAATTCTTTGTGATCACCAGTACGCGACATTACTATATAAAGCTGATTGAGGCTTATTCCCCAGTCTGATCACCTCAAATTTTACATTACATTAATGCTATACTGCTATTTTGAGGACATGCCACACTTTTTGAGGGCCTCTCGCCTCAAGGCGGCAAAGGAGTTTGCCATTTTGTCCAGCCTCTATTACCGCGTTTCATCAATTGTGAGCTTTTTTGTTGTTCTTTTCAGAACAATGATAGGAAAATCTAATGTGTTGTTGATTTCTCTAAAGATCCTATTCTTATTATCAGGTAACACACGCTTACACAGGAAATCATGAAGCAAACAGGACTAATTAAAATCCATTCTCGATCTACTAGTTTGTCAATCCAATCGAGCACAAAGTCTTCGAATAGAATTTCAACATTTCAAAACATTTAACATAAGCACATTAGATCCCAACTTCCAAGGGGGGGGGAATAAGAATCACCGGTATCGTCTTCATACACAATTATCGTAGAGAAATTCAGAAATGAACAAAAAGAATTCATGAAACGTTTACCCAAAACTTCAACGAAAATCAACCTGCAGAAATCCACAGAGTACGTAAACTATAAAATTATAAAAACGAATGAGAATTCTGCCTATGATCGTTAACCTAAACCCTAATGTGAGAAAAGAATCTAAACAATACATACCTGAAACAAAGGAACAAAAAAGATTTGAGGTGGCGCGCCCTCACTGGTCACTGTAAGAATAAAGGGCTTTTATGCCTGGACTGATTTTTAAAGCCCATTTCTAAGATGATGACATACGAATTTGGGCCCGTCAAGACTTTTTAGCCGCAGGCTTCCAATGCTTGGGCTTTTTCAATTATTCACGACTGTTTACATATTTTATATCATACTATTTTATTTCATGATCAATAGCGCCAACGTGAAGATATGAGTATGACTTGTGTTAAAAAATTTATAAACGGAATGATTTTCATCAAGTTAAGCAAATGAAGGCTCGTTTATGGGGAATCATACCAGCAGTTTATGGTGTTAATTATTATTTCACAAATATCTTCATTTGTTTATAAATGGAAACTAATCAGAGTTCCAAAATAAAAAGGAAACTAATCAAAAAGAAAAATTCTAGATAGACATGAAAATAAGATATTATTAGGTGACATTTTTATGTGGCACACTTGTATTAAATGATGTAAAATAGTCATGTAATCATCACTTAATAAATATATATCACATGAGAATGTCACTTAATAATGTCTATTTCCATGTTTCCTATAATTGCTTCAAAAATCAACAAAAAGTCAAAAATAGAAAGAGTAGATTGACGTGATTAAATGGACACGTGGCACTAGAATGAAGCTTTTGGTACTTGGGAGTTGGCACTCACGTGGGAGCACGTTACATCCACGCGCTTTTTTATTCGTACTTCGTAGAACGAGCTGTATAATTCCGACAATGTGCATCGTCCACCTCAATCACGGCAAATAAAAATATCATCAAATTATTGTCGCGGAACGTTGTACAAAATTCTCGAACAAATAGCACAACTCGATTCTTCAGCCAGGGGTCCTGCACATCACCAATTTAGTGACAATATATTTATGGCATTAAATGATCCGGTTGTGTTAATGAAACTCACATGCGAGTAATTCAATACTACGCAAGTCAATATTAAGCACTGATAAGTTTTATAACATTACCATTTTTTTATTTTTAACAAATTACACACAGAGCTCCTCCAATCACAAGACATTCTCCCTTGAGGAGCTGCAAATCGTAACCGACCCCCTCATTGCTCAGAGCGACCATGGTGGGAAAGAAATCCCCAACTCTTGGGGTGACCAGGCCCAAGGGGATCGTTTTGTGTTGTGTGCACGGTAGTCCTTCTATAGTGTCTAATAAACATCATTTTGTGAAGTTCATTGTATACATGATAGATATATATTGAACACATTGAAGGATGATATGATGTCCACTTGACATCATAGAATATGTGGCATGCACGGTAATTGGTAGTTCTATTCAAACTATGTCGCTAGACGCACGCTTGGCTTGTTATAATTGGACAACTTACATTTGGGTTGAACAAAATTACAGATGTTGGATGGTGAAAATTTTTAGAGTCCAGTTGATATCGTTTATAATTGGATTGTGTGATAATATATTTTGAAATTTAAATTTTTGTGACATATGACTTAATTTGATTGGCTAAGTTTGATCTAAAAAGTAAAAAGTTGTTATTTGATGTGATGAAATTATAATACATTCCTGTTAAAATTAAATGATGACACACTGACGGTCTTTACATATTATTATGTATTATATTTTCAAACTTTTACGTTCTCCTACTTTACATTTGAGTTTGATTATCTTGTCAGACACATACATGATGAAATCGAATTGTCTTACACGTGAGTTGTTCAATGAACTCTCGCGATATATGCGTTTGGTGAAAAGATCGAACTAGATGTATAGTAAGAGATCGAGGCTATTAGAATTTCAATTGAGGCAGATATATATAAGTGAAAAATGATACTTGACCTAATTATACCAAATTGAAGTTTATGCAGCAATAAACGTCTAATGACATAAACCCTGCAAGACGTACGAGAGAGATCATTTTTAGAGCTTTTACGAAATAAAAGAAGGTAAAGAGAAAAATAAACCCATTGGCTATTGGTGTAATGGTCTGGGGCCATATGACGACTTGTGATTAGAGATTGGATTTTTAATTTAGAGTCCGATCTGTTTTTATAAAAAATTCAATTGGCACAGCGGCAGGGTAAGGGAAAAGAGTCAAAGGTACTCTGGTAACATAGTCAAACGCCGTCGTTTGTCGTGCTCTCATTTTTATATTTTTCCTCAGAAAATTTTGGCGAAGGAACCGTGAAAGAAAGAGAAAGAACGTGTAAAGTTTGTTCACCTGTTTTCTGCTTAAACTATAGCTCAAGAAACCTATGTCTCTTTCAAATTTCTCTGCGATTCCCTCTCCTAACGCCTATGATTCATCTATGAAACGGCATTCAAAAAATTCAAAGATAGCCCTGCAGGTTAACATCTTATAAACCGGAATTTCACGTTTTTGGCCCCCCACACAGTTTCTTTGTATCTATTTATACATACAAATGCATGTGGAGTCATAAAAGTTTAATTGAGAAACAAAGAATCGTAGAAAAAACCCATTTCTTTTTCTTGGGGTTTTTCCTGAAAAGTTGTGTCAGATGGATGCTTTGTGTTTGAAGGCGGGGATTCAGGGAATGGCGCCGTCAGTAGCCGTCGCGAGTTATGCGGGGATAGATGTTGTTCCCAGTCATCCTTGTCAGATCAGTGCCGGGGGACGATCGACGGAGAAGCCGACAGTGGTGGCGGCGACGACGCATCGGAGGAATTTTCCTTGGGGTTTTACTTTCAGGGATCCACTTAGATCTCTTTGGACTGGAGGAAAAAATAGGTTTGAGCCCGGGATCTCGGTCGACGACGCTGTTTTGGTGGAGGATAAGGAAGAGATCAAAAAGGAGGAGCGGGGAAAAGAAGTGCAGAATGGGAATTGGGTTTTCAAGATTTTGCATGTGAGGTCTCTGTGGAAGGAAGTAGACAAGGGGGAGGGTAAATTTCTTGTTGAATCAGGGATCAAATCCCAAGAGGAGGATAATATTGGGGGGCTGAAGGGAAACTACAATGAGAATATAAAGAATGAGGATTGCTCTGAAGAAAATGGGGAATGTGATATCTGTGGGATTGAAGAAGTTGATGGAGAAAAGATTGAATTTGATAGGGAATCCTTTTCAAAGCTGCTTCGGAAGGTGCCACTAGCTGAAGCTAGATTATGCGCTCGGATGTCTTATCTGGCAAATTTAGCTTATTCCATACCCCAAATCAAGGTATGATTTCAAGACCGATTTGCAGAAAAATGCTTAATTTTTTTTACAATTAGACAGTGAGCTCTATGTTTTTTTATGTTTCATACTGATGTTGGATCCTTTAAATGGTATGATAAATCTTGTTTAGTGAGAACTGTGATTGTTTCTATTGAAGATGGAAAGTCTATTGAATTCTAAAAGTTTACTGTCAATGTAGATGGGGAATTATTCCTAATGTATTATTGTTGGTAGGTTGTCTATTTTGTGAAGGAGGTGAATTTTGAAAATCTTCGTTAGGTTGAGATTCTATGCAGATAACAACTTGGTCTTTGTGATTTATAGAATTCTTTGGCTAATTTGATTTGTGCTGGTGCAGCCTGGTAATCTCCTTAGAAAACATGGACTGCGATTTGTGACGTCTTCGCTGGAGAAGAAAAAACGGGTGTTGAAAGCAGAGGGCGAGATGTCATTGGCCGGAGATCAACAAAAAGAAGAGAAAGCTGTAGCTGAGGCTGAAGACGTATTAGGAAATCTACAGGAAAACAAGAAGTGTGGGAACAGAGTTAGTGCTTCTGCTGCTTATCAAATTGCTGCCTCAGCTGCTTCATATTTACATTCTCATACAAAGAGCATTCTCCGCTTCAAGTTCATGAAGTCTATGCCAGATGAAAATCTGCAGGATGAATTCTGTGGAAGTTTAGACAATGTCGACATGCTTAATCAAGATGTAGCTTCACTAATGGCAACCACTGACTCAGTGACAGCAGTAGTTGCTGCGGAGGAGGAAGTAAAGCAGGCTGTTGCAGATAAGTTAAACTCTACTCGCTCGTCTCCTTGTGAGTGGTTTGTATGTGACGATGATAAGAGTTCCACAAGATTCTTTGTCATTCAGGTATATTGACTAAGGAATGTTTTGAAGTCTTTCCGGGTAATATGTATAATTTGTGAAGCTGATGCAATTCCACGCTGAGGTTTTCTGTCTACGAGGTTATAGCTGTTAAAAAGTCTGCTATTTTGCACTGCAGGGATCTGAGTCAATGGCATCATGGCAAGCAAATCTACTCTTCGAGCCCATTCATTTTGAGGTAAATTTTGAAATTCCTGTTCAAGCTTGTGAACTGTTTATTTAAGCTTTCTTGTTCTATGATTGGAATTTGGGCCATATGTGCTCAAATAGCACTGATTAAGGTATCATACATCTTTTCTCATTAGGGACTGGATGTGCTTGTGCATAGAGGTATATATGAGGCTGCTAAGGGGATGTATGAGCAGATGTTACCTGAAGTTCGTGCTCACCTAAAATCTCATGGAGATCGGGCCAGGTTCCGTTTCACTGGACACTCTCTTGGGGGAAGTTTATCGTTGCTTTTGAATCTCATGTTGCTGATAAGAGGCGAAGTGCCTGTTTCTTGTTTACTCCCTGTTATAACTTTTGGTGCACCATCAATTATGTGTGGAGGGAATCGCCTCCTGCGAGACCTTGGATTACCTCAAAGTCATGTTAGGGCCATCACAATGCACAGAGACATTGTTCCTCGAGCTTTCTCTTGTAAGTATCCTCATCATGTGGCACAGTTTCTCAAGGCTGTTAATAGGAACTTCCGCAATCATCCATGTCTTAACAACCAGGTAATTGTGACTAACTGCACTCATCAGAATTATCTTTATGCATTTAAGCTTTCTACTAATTGAAATAATCTTCCCGGTTTGTCCGTTTACAGAAGCTCTTATATGCTCCAATGGGAGAGTTTTTCCTTCTTCAGCCAGACGAGAACTTTTCCCCGAACCACGATCTTCTTCCTTCAGGCAGTGGTCTATATTTATTGAGTTGTCCAGTTTCAAATATCATTGAAGCAGAGCAGCAGATCCAAGCTGCTCAGGAAATGTTCATGAACTCACCACATCCACTTGAAATATTGAGTGATCGTTCTGCATATGGTGCGGAAGGAACAATTAAAAGAGACCACGACGTGAAGTCATACTTAAATTCTGTTCGGAGTGTTATCCGTCAAGAGCTGGAATCCATTAGAAAGGCCCAGAAAGAGCAACGGCGCAGAGGGTGGTGGTCACTTTTGGAACCGGAAGGAGTAAATGCCGGCATTATCGTGAGTAGGCGGATTGCATCAGGTAACATCGGCCAAACTCAGTTCAAATTCTCCGGCATGTTTCAAGCCGGGAAAGATTCTCTGAAACGGTGCAGCCGACTAGTTGCATCTCAGCACATGCATTTGCTGGTTGTGCTATTGTTGCCAGCCAAGCTGTTAATACTGAGGACTCACAGCTTGATCAATATTTTCATTGATCAAGTAAGCTAGTCGGGCGGTTGCTGCTTCTTATTAGCGTGGGACACTGTACACGACGGGACAAGCTGTTGGAATTTTTACCGGTAGACAATTCTTTCTTTCATATATGGCTTTACGACCAAAGTAATTTCGTTCCCTGGTTTTGTTAATGGGGGAAGTTGCAAAATTGGTTATAAGAACACGTTACGAGAAAACGGTTTGAGTTGCTCATTTTTGGTCTGAAATTTCAGGATTGTTTGGAGTAGAAAGGAAGCGATTATTGATTATTGATCACGTGATTGTCATTCTTGAATATACGTTTTCGTTCTGGTTTTAGTTGCAATCATGAACAAATTCATGGAGATTGTGCCGTTTGGTTCTTTCTAATATTGTTTATCACGATTCTGAATTTTTTTAATCCAGAGCAAAAGAGCTAACTAAAATCCGTCCCTAACGTTGGTCAGTATAGTCAGTATAGCAACTAATCCTCGTGGCATTTATTTTATAAGGACTTCAAATTTCAGTCACGTAGTAATATCCATTTAATATATGACAACGAAAGTTTTGGTGTAGAGTCTAGTAGTTGGGTCATCAACCTATACACAATTACTGTAATTTATTATCTTATTTTTTTATTTTTTTGGAATTTCTTAAATTCATTTTTCTAATCGATTAATTTTAAAAAAACATGTTTATATCAGTTCTTTTTTCTCGTGAAGCATATATAGTTTGACTTGAGACAATAACGAAGAAGCAGTTGAAGCATGTAATGACTCTACCCATAACGCCAAGTGAGATCGGGTAGGGTAGGGTGGGGTGGGGTAGGGTAGGGTGGCAAAATGGAGGGTTGTGTAGTCCCCATGCCAACGCTCCTCACTGGAAGTGTCGAGATTTCTTGGATCTATGTAGGAAAAAGACTAGGGGGGCTGCATTCGAGAGTTCAATTGGTCCCAATCTGAACATGTTTAGTCCGAGTTATTATTCCTAGTTATTTCCTCCTCGAGCTCTATACTATTCTATGGGTGCAGCCTAAGAGAAATTTCGGGTGTAAGAGACCTACCATCTGCGGTCTGTCAATGAGGTTTGTCCACCTTATCAAGTCAACCCACCATATTCCTCGATTCGCCATAGACGTGTGTCATTCCACGAGCTAGAACCATTTTATTGATGTAGCACACTCTGTATGTTTAAGATGGAGTTTCAATCTTATATTCCTAACAAGGATTCTATTTTAAACGTGTCAAATATAATTACAACTAGAGTTAATTTCACAAATCGTCCTCAATCTTTAGGTTAAGAACTGATTTCGTCTCTAACCTTTTTAAGACACCACACAACCCCAGCCTTTGATAAATACACACAAATTGTCTTTTTTTTTTCCACTATTCCATAAAATTTTTAACAAAATGAAAATTATACCCCTTAAACTTTTTAAAATTTTTTAAAAAAAGGTTTAAAAATAATAAAAAAAAAAAGAAAACATCCAGCCCTCCCCAAGATTGGCCGCCAGAAATGATGCTATTTAGGCAGCCGACCATTCCGCAGCTGGAACGGCAGCATTCCAGTAGCAAATGAAGGGATTCTCTCCCTTTTTGGCCGCGGTAAAACAACATCATTGGCTGCCTTTCCAGCAGTCAACCCCCCCATTTGTGTTGCCATAGTGCTACTATTTATAACAGCAAATGGGGGGAGAACCTTAGGAATGTTGCAATTCCGGCAACAGAATGACTGGCCACCGAAATGGGGTGGGGTGGGTTGGGTGTTTTCTTTTTTTTTTTTATTTTTAAATCTTTTTTTTTAAAAATTTAAAAAGTTTAAAGGGTATAATCGTCATTTTATTAAAAATTTTATAGAATAGTGAGAAAAAAAAGACGATTTGTGCGTATTTATCAAAGGTTGAAGACTGCAGGGTGTCTTAAAAAAAGTTAAAGACAAAACCGATTTTTAACCCAAATGTTAGGGACGATTTGTGAAATTAACCCTTACAACAATTCTTTAAGGTGGTAAAAGAAGCACCTAATCCGCATTTTACAACATATTTCTTTAAGAGTAATGTTATTTATCACATGATCATTACCATTATCATTAAGTGTTATTAAATAATATAAGTCTAATTAAATAAATAGCATATCCCTACATTTTATTATGCTAATCCTTTAATCACAACCCAACCCCCACATAGAATAGTAATAATCACCATTTATAATTAATAGCACCAAAGAGGTGCTATTCACGTCAATTAGAGATTTGACAACTTGTCATCACAAAAATAAAAGGTGTCCATGTCCGTCTACCCATAAACACTTGCATCATTCCAGTTCAGAAAAATAAAACTTACTTTATTTATGTTGCATCATATATTTACATTAATCTTCTTATCTTCATCAAAACAAGCATTGAAATTTCAATAATACAACATTTTATTCTCAAATGATAATAACGAGGACGGGGCGCAGTTCGGGTCGGGTCGGGTTTGGTTGGACCCAACCTGACTATAACCCAACTAAACGGGTTGTCAAACCGACCCAACCCAAAATCATTCGGGTCATGAACCCAACCCGATAATTCGTACATGCCTTGGCTATGAAAGTCGAACTTCTATTTATTTATTTATTTATTTATTTATTTATTTCAAATAATAATATAGAGAGTCCCCACAAAGCATCTTGCTTTCGTGACGTACATGTCCTTATCTTGGAGTTCTAATTTTTCATTTTAATAGGTGATCATGGCAAATGCATGGTCTGATATACAGGGATATATAATGCATCTACAAATCAATTTTACCTGCTATATACCAAGAATGCACGGCCAGGCTACCAACGGACAAGATGTTAACAAGAGAGGATAGTCCATGAATCATTCCAAATTTTTTGTTCATGGCTGCAAGTTTTGGATTCTTCTTTGCGACTTCTTGGTTCTTTGTTCCCCCAGTTTCTCCACCAATGTTTGCCTCTCTCTCTATTTTGTGCCTTTGCTTCATCATCTGTTCGGAAGTTGGAACAAACGTAATTACCCATAACTAGAGAATTCTAGTGGAATTTAACCAAGAGTTCTGGAAAAACTCATTAGAAACAATAATCCTTCAGCAATACAATAAAACTAGAAGATAAGCAACCCATAAAAATTTATCACGATTCACACACTGTGGATGCTAAAACCACTGACCTCTTGTCTATTGAGTTTTGAGCCTTTTGGAGGTTTTTGTTGTAATGAATAAAACTATTACGAGTGCGAGGTCATGTCACACCTCCAACATAAGACATCCTCCCAAATCCCTACTAGTATTCTATCTCCATTACAAAAAGAAATAGAACAAGTGGAAATTAATAATGGAGATTCGTGCAGTACATGTTGGTCTTAGGAAAAATGTTGATGTGGTTGGTTTGACCAATTTTTAGTTTATTTTAAAATGGAAATAGGATGCTGACAGGAGCAAGAAGAGCAAGTAACAATATTCAGGTGACTAAAAAATGGAATACCCAATGTCCCCAGAAATTAGGTCAATTTCAGGTTAAAGTGTAATCTAGAGCTATCAGAGTAGATTTGGGTGGAAGTGGGGTGGGGACATCGATGGCTCTTTCCTTTGCATTCTTTTTAGGCAACATGAATTAGACTTCAAAAAGCTAAAATAGTAGTAAAATTGCATTTACTCTGGTTGCCCCTCTTTGATGTTAAACTGTTGTAATGGTCAAAAGCAACATAACAAATAGTCAACTTGTAAACATGGCTCTCAGAGAATGTCCAGAATCATTGCTAGCAAAAACACAAAATTATAGAAGTTCAACCCGATCAACTCCATATCCATAAAACAACAGGCTCGTGCTAAAAACAGGCAAAGAAGAATTTAGTTACTCTTCTAGCATGGCGTGATCTTAGCTCAATTGATAAAGACGAGCTCAAGATTTTGGAACTATTAGTTCAGCCTATTATTCTTTCTTTTAATGCTCATATCAAGACTCAACAGTGATAATATGTTAAAAGATATGAAAATATTTCTACATTCTTTGTAATTTTTTTCATATTACTTGAAACATCTTCACATTATTTTCTCACATTTTGATTGCATATTCAGCACGGAAACTTTAGTTTGTTCATCTTTCCATTTGTAAAAGAATCATTAAACTTTTGTTCACATCAACATTTCTGTCTCATTAAGTATGTGGTTTTACCAAATATGACATTCAACTATAACAAAATGTCTAAATTGCGGGTCATAATACTTGAGATGTCTTACGCAAGATCAAGAAATAAGTGAACGTGGTACCTCGATTGTCATTGGAGTAAATACAAAGAGATTGGTGAGGTTGAATACAAAGGCAGCGAGCAACAACCCAATCTGGTACTTCTCAGCAGCAGTTGAAGTCTTCCATGGATGCAGGCAACCAAATGCGCCCACTGCCAGCGAACAGCAAACCCCTACCATTGAGAAGTAGGCGGGAAACATCTTGCTCTGCAGATTCCCAAACTGATGCCTTGGTAGGTTCCTATGACAAATCTTTAAGGATTAATTCCAAATCAAACGAACATAAACTAAATATACAAATATGTAAGGAATTAGGATATTCATGCATTTTTCCAAAACAAGGACCCCGGCCCCCACCCCCACCCCATTCTTCTTTTTCTTATAAAAAGCTTGCCAATAAAACCCACTTATCATGATGAAAATAGCTCATACTTATATACCACTTCCATCCGCATAATGCTACTTATCACCACTAGTAATCATGGTGGTATTAGATGATAGATTCAATTAAGTAAGTATTATCACCCAGCATTTCATTAGACCTATTATCTTGAGAAACATGGCCTGCCACATTAATTGTAATCACCATCCCACCAAATAAATTAACAGGAACCAAAATTGGTTCCTTATAAAAATTCCAAGCTGTAATGCTCTCTGATATTTGAAGAAAGGGCAACCACAAAAATTGAGGGAAATAGGTAAGAACCGCACAAATCTAATTGGATTTACTTGAACATGATGATGCCACCGATGAAGGTCACCCATAGGGCTGCGCCAAAGGCGGTGGAGAAACAGAGGAGGTGAGCCAGCTTCAAGTAAGTGGCGAACACCGGCGGCTGCAGGCCATCCGATTTCGACCCGAAGGTTTCCGGCGAAAATACGACTCCAATTGCCAAACACGTCACGGCCGTCAGAAACCTAGTCATCCACCCCATCTCTCCTGAAGACTTTGCAATTCAATACTGCGGTTTAATGCGCCGTGTAATTTGATTTCTCGAGCAAAGAGTTGGTTGAAGTATGAAAATTCACCTACCTAATTTCAGCGTTCATCATTGACTGTATACCGGTAAAAAGCAGACAAGTTTGAATGCTTGATATTCAACTCGCGTGGCTCACGAGCTGTGTTTGGCTGACTATATTTTGTTGTTGTTTCATGACTTCAATGTTTATAACCCAGTTAGAACCGCGAAAGGTTTGAAGAATAAAATTATGACGAATAGGACGATGACGGAGAATTGTAAACACGAAGTCCATTTATTGTAAAGACATAATTTATGCATTTCTTTTTGTGCTTGTCAGGGAACATCTCTTCTATGATAAGAAATGAAAGAATAATGTTATGTAGTACCAGTGGTGGTTGACGCATGTGACAATCAATAGAGCGTTAAATGATAAGTGAAATTAAATACTGGACTAAAATTCCCACTTGATTTAACTAAGCACCAGTGATGTTAAATAACATTAATACCAATCAAAAATTGATAGCGATGTTAAATAACATTAATACTACCCAAAATTGATTGAGACGAGTCCCATTTTAGAAACACCAGTGTCTCTGTTGTGTCGACACTTAGCCTACATGGTGCCTGCATTATAAAACTAAAAATGTTCCTTTCCCTTCCATGTACGTGTATGAAGAGAACAAGCAGGAAATTTTAACTTGTCTACTTTTCTCTTATTCAGAAACACACTGTCATTTCTACATAAGCCAAACATGCCAGAATGTAAATTAAATAAGGAACTCTAGCGTCGGGTAAGAGTTTTACAGGGCACAGTAGTGATTAAATATAATCTCAGCTTACAAATTTGAAAGCTCAAAGCGTACATACTTTCGCCACTAACAGACTGAATCAGACCCAAAAAGCAACGAATCTCTTTTTCAGTTTTTGTTTTTGAAGCTTTCTTCCTTCAACTAAGAGAACATATTCGAACATTCCTGCCTACTTGATATATTGAGAAACCCATTTGAAGCCATCGCCATAACCCATTTTGCGTACAATGCTGCACA
>CAVNYN010275760.1:0-20695 GCA_963692815.1 Nyctanthes arbor-tristis | reverse complement strand
ATCAACTTGACTTCATAATTTTTTATTATCATTACTAACATTAATGCTAAAAGGTGTAGTCTTTTTTGTTTTTGGAGAGAAGGAAAAAGAGGGGGGGGCGCTAAAACGAAAATGGTATACCTGTGAAATTTTAAAAAACGGAAAAAAGTTTTGAGTTACCCAAACATAATTGGGTGATAACTTTTTCTTTTTCTTAAACATAAGCATTAAAGTACTTGATTGTACCATGTTGTGATGGCAGAAAATTAGTTCTTTTATGGATTTTACGCGAACTGATTGCATTGGCCATTGCATTTATAGGTAATGAAGTGGCTCTCACAATGACTACAAGATTGCAATCAACAAATGCATCAAAGGGATTGTTATCTCAATTACTATTGAGGTTTTCACTTAACGAATATGGCACAGACTGATGCGATAGATAGTCTGTATTTAACACTGTTAAGCATTCCATGTTTTTTTTTTTGGTGTATATTAGAATGTTCAATCTCATCACTATGTGTTTTGATTCGAAAACTATGAGCATCAATGTTATTAGAGTGAAGAGTTTTACTTGGTGTAAAATTTTGTTAATTTAGCTTGGCTAGGGCTTAGTTATCACTCATACATCTCAAGAAATGTAAGCTAAGCTATATAGTCTTCTTTTTTTTAAGATCACTGCTTTAACCTCTAAATTCTTTCTAGTGAAATGGTATTTGTTGATTCAAGTGTATATGTTCTTTTCTTCTTTTGGGGTTAAATTGCAGAGTTTACTATTTTTAGAATTGGTATGTGCATATCATAAGCTACGTCAAGGGATTCTTATGTACCGTAAATTTCGAGCACTGGGTTTTGGCTATGCAATTTAGGGAGCATTAGTCTGTAACACGATTAACTTTAGGTTCTTTTATCAATTTTGTGTTTGGTTAAATCCTTAGAAATTTATCCAAAGATCCTTCAGGTATGTTTGGCTTATTCTTATTTATTTTTTTATGTATTCATTTGGAGGCTATGGAATATGTGAATTATTGTTGATGAAGTGATTAAAAACAGATCGGGAATACTTCTTCCATTTGGCAAGTGTATGTATTGAATTTTGAATGACGTTCTGAGCTTTTACTAATATACATTTTCCCCTCAAATAACTCTCTATTACAGTGGAAAAATTCAATTTTTGTTTCGATTCTGAGTTTGTGTAAAATTGGATAGAGTTGCTAAGGAGATTCTTTTATGGCTAGAGAGAGGTTTGGGATGTGTCATTGCTGCTGTTTTTGGAGTTGGGGACGGAATATGAGGCGAAGTTATGAAATAAAATCGATGGCAAAATTGAAAGAGGATAAGGTCACCGTTGCTCTCTCCGATGCTCGTGCTGCTGCAAACCAGTGACACTGGAATTCTTGGAAGAACGTTTGTAGCGGGTGGCTATGGGTTTGCTTGCTGTTTTGGGTAATTGTTTTAGATTATTTAAATCTTTTGTCGCAATAGCATATTCGAATGCCCTACGTACCGAATTTTCAAATATCTAAGCGGTAAAAGCATTCTTTTTTTTTTTTAAGGTCATTATTATTGGTTTAGGTATGATGTTTTGGATTAATTATTAGAATTGTAAATAATTTGGTTGCACTGATTTTTATTTTTTAATTTGTACCTTCCTCCGTTCAGAACCTAATTTGTGAATATTTATACACAAGTTTGACTCATTTTAGTTCCTACGCCTTTGTTTGACTTATTTTAGTTCCTACGCCTTTGTTTTTCTTTTAATAAATTTTATTATTTATTTTTATGTGAATATATATTTATGTCCAAATTTCTGTGATATACACGGTCACGAAGATGGGATGGGAAAAGAATAAATAAAATATTCATGAAAATATTTAAAGAAAATAGGAAATATGGTGGGACAACGTACCTAAAAATGAATATTGCCCGAATACGAAAAATTCATGTCTTGACTAATATATATGCATGCAAATTTTCAATTTTTATGGCAAATTTCTTCAAGGTGACATATAGGGTCGATGTAAGATGGGGCGGAAAAGAATACATAAATATTTATGGAAATGCTTATGAACATGCATATATGTTGTAAAAAATAATAATTCTTTTTTCCTCTTAAAGTTCACGACTACTACGTGAAAGGTAGAATGTTTACATAAGGTAGGTATGGTTTACCTATTTTTTTATATATCGTGTGAATGTAAACATCTAATTTTTTATTTTAAATTATTGTGAATTATTCTTCCCGTGCATCGCACGGGTAAGATACTAGTTAGTCGTATAACATTACAATGAGACTACATTTATCAACCGGATTTTGTGAAGGGAAATGATGAAAATGATCTAGCAACAAGTCCATGGCACCATATGGTGCCTTACAGTCATCTGGCGTATATCGGGGACACGGAATATGGTTGTGGTTTCACATATGACGTGCTCTGATACACGTCATGGCATTATATAGTGTTATATGTATGGTGTTAGATCAAGACTAGGGAAAATAAAATAAAACCAGACACATCCGTGGCATGTTTGCTTTTTGAGCTTGTTCGTAAGTGCAATCTCTTATTCTTGTTTTTTATTTGAGTTTGAATCACCATGTCATCTGTATGATGCACTAAAAAAAAAAAATTTTACCTTAGGGACCCAAAAAGTTAAACTTAATCTCCTTCTAAGTGTCTGGTGGCGTTATGCTGCCAAGCGTATTGGGGAGAATGTGACTACACATAAAAATAATCTCCCGTCAAATGTATGACAAGACTAGGCCTGGGTGTAGGGTCAGTCAGGTCGGTTTTGGCCCGAACTCGAGCCCGACCCGATTTAAAGTCGGTTTGCCACATTGCAAACCGAGATCGGCCTGACGGGCCAGTCAACCCTACCCAAATCGACCCACAATGGGTCCGTTTAGGTCGGGTCGGGTTCGGGTTAGACCTTTATTAATATTTTTATTTTTTTAAACTAAAAAATTGGCCCAAATTTCCTTTGTTTTTCTGGCCCAACTTTAGGCCCATTTTATAGATATTAAGAGAAAGTGTCTTGGGCTTAGGGTTTGAGGGATCTAGAGAAGAAGATCAGACGCAGTCATTTCCATTTTCCACTCTCTCGGTTCTTCTAAGTAAGTAACTTTTTCTCTCTCGGCAGTGGTGGCAGACGGAGCGCCAGCAGTGGCGGACGAAGAGTTATATTTTGTAATATACTTCAAGAGGACTGCAACAGCCATGGTGGCGAGGGGGACGACGACGAGGCAGACTAGCGGACCAGTGGTAGTGGTGGCGGCTTCGGACCATCAGCGAAAGGGAGCAACATTAGGGTTTCAAATTAGAGTGGTATTTTTGAATTGTAAGGAAGGTTTCAAATTAAGATTTTGAATTGTAAAGAAGGTGGAGAAAGTAAGGATAATTGTAAGGTTAAATAAAGGAATTAGGATTCTGAATTGTAACTTTGTAAGGAAGGTGGTATTTTTGATAATTGTAATTTGTAAGGAATTCTGAAGTGTTCTTGATGTTTTCAAGAAAAAAATTAAAAAATAAATAAAAAAATCAGTTTTACATGTTCAAACTGGTTTAACTGAACCGGTTACGTCCGGTTCAGTTTTAACCGGGTTGCACCGGTTTGTCTGGCTAAACCAAAGGACCGAACCGGATCAACTCGGTTCAATCGCCTATAACCCGCTGACCAACCCATGAAGGCCAAAAACCGAATCGAACAGGCCCTAACTGGTTCAGTTCGGCTCAGTTTATTGGTTTTAACGCCCACCCCTAGACGAGAGTATCCCGTCATAAACAGACGTGATGGGAGATTATTAGGGATACTTGCACACAGTGAGTCCCCTACATGTGGGACTTGCACAGCTGTCGCAATAACCTCCCGTCACGTGTGTGTAACGAATAATCTTACTGTACATTTGTCCCGAGGTTTACTGGACTACCAAAAAGTAATGGATCTTACCTGAAATATAGAACATGTATATTAATTAGGCCCATTCCCAAAACACTTGGTCCAAGCCTTTCAAATGGGCTGTGCTTTTTTTATTCAAATTTCTCCTAATTACCGAGTATCAAGCAAATGTCTAATGACTAATGCAACCATTTTGACAAGTGAAAATGAAATAGTGTTAGTCATTGTAAAAATGATCAAACATCAGATGTCTGACACGAGAAATGATTAGGGGTGTCAATTGTCGGTCTCATGATTAAAAAGTTTGAGATATTAGTGCATGTTAGGAGACAAATTCATAAAATCAGTATCTACATCAGCAATATTACTCTATAGTACCGGATAATAAGGACTATGTCAGATTTGTTCAGAATAATTCTAAAATAAATAATGCTATGTAGAGTCACTAATATGACATTGACACAATCATCTTACTCATAAAACATAATTTAAAAGATACTAATACTTGTATACCATCTCAATACCAATAAATGTTACTAGTCATGGATTAAGGTTAGTGTCTATTGGTACCAAGTACTAAAATGTGTGTTCAACATTCACTACTCATTTTTTAAAATGTATCTCTTCCTTTACTGTAAATGAAGTTCTTCGCCGCTATTTTTTTTCTAATTGTGTACTCCCACGTTATCTTTAAAATAAATAATATAATTTAATTATATGTCCCGTTTAGGAGGCGTTGTTATAACATCTGTGCATGCTATGTAAATTTAAAATGTTAGTAATAGTTTTTTGGAATCACATATGTAATGGTGAAACTTTCGAACCACTAGAAACATCTATTTATTGTTACCATTCATTTTTCAATGGGCATATATATTTGGGGTGCTTCTTCTAGAGCACAGACTCTAGTTGAAATTTGAAGAAGTGACTAGACCATAAGGATAATCTATATATACACACACACACGCACATCAAAATTAGTCTAAATAAGTGTTCCCTCCTAAACTGCTGACATCATGACTGATGTCATATTTTGTTTTTCATTTTGAGTTGTGCTATTAAAACAAAAAGTGGGACAAAAATTTAAACAAAACTGACACATGACATGATCCAATTTTTAACACATCACACTACTTTTACATCAATGGTAATCACATAAATCACTTGTCCTTTTTGTCACACTTTATGTCTCCTCCTTTGTCCGAATGGAATTATTCTATTTAATTTAATTTAATGTTATTCTTTTCTATTTTGAAATGACTAATTAGCGCAATTTAACATTTCTTCTTATTGTGTAATCTAAATCTAACATTTAAAACTTGGCATTAATCGCAATATGATATATATATTTTATTTAAAAAGATAATAAGACTCTCAAATTCTCATTAACTTAAAATCCATAAGAAACGCAAATTAAATTATCTATATATATATATATAAATCAAAATTAGTCTAAATAAGTTTTCCCTCATAAACTGCTTACGTCATGACTGATGTCATATTTTGTTTTTTATTATTTAATTTAATTTTATTCTTTTCTATTTTGAATGGCTAATTAGCACAATTTAATCTTTCTTCTTATTGTGTAATCTAATTCGAACATTTAAAACTTGGCATTGAATCACACTTTTTTAATCTCAATATAGTATCTTTTTTACTTGAAAACATAATAATACTCTCAAATTCTCATTAACTTAAAATCCATAAGAAACGCATAAAGATTGAACTATATTATATATCTAAATCAAAAATAGTCTAAATAAGTTTTTCTCTTCTAAACTACTGACGTGATGTCATATTTTGTTTTTCATTATTTAATTTAATTTTATTCTTTTCTATTTTGAAATAGCTAATTAGCGCAATTTAACCCTAACATTTTTTCTTCTTGTATAATATAACTCTTAACATTTAAAACTTGGCATTGAATCACAATTTTTTAATCACAATATAATATTTTTTAACTTAAAAAGGCAATAATACTCTTAAATTCTCATTAAGTTAAAATCCATAAGAAATGCATAAAGATTGAATTTTTTTCCATGAATTTGATATTTTCCATGAAAAATAAATGCAATCAAAACACATTAATTGTAGGTTGTTTACAGAAAATGCCTGTTATGAGAAAGGTAAGGTGACATTTATTTCTTTGCAAGAAGAATAGCTCTCCAGAATACCGTCAACAACAATTAGTGAAATTAACACTTGGCAGGTTTGTACTTACACTATAACTTTAAAAGGTATTGTAAACTTAGTTATACTAAATCATCTTTACTTTAATGTCAATATTTTTTTAGAGAGATTTTGGCCTGGTCAAAAACAGGCAAAGCTTACAGGGTTAGTTTTTTTGCTTTTTTTTAAAACATTTTTAATGTTTTAGCAAAATGAGTTAGAAATTGGAAATTTAAGATGTTTCTGCATTTATATTTGTTTGTCAACAAACTATAACTCTAATAAATTTCTTGAGTTATATGGATGGATATAAAAATTTTCTCATAACTATTTATTCTTTTTTCAGATTAGTTTTCTTTTTCATAAGTTTGAATTTCCAAATCATAAAATGTTAAATCCTAAAGTTTCAAAGATGTTGAGAATGCAAACAATCGATTCATAGTTCAAGCACATGGTTTGATTATACAACAATAGAATATACTCTTCAAGGTTTCAACATTCGAATAGGGTGTTATGTGCAGTAAATAAGGACATATACACTATGCCATGCAAGTGGATTCGTCCAACTAAATGTATAAAAAGATTTCCACTACTGAGTTTATTAGTCTAATTGTTTTTAACTTTTTCCTTTGATGTACAGTCATGTTTTATATTTTCAACTGATGTATAAATGTTTCTCATTTACTTTTCAAATTCCTATTAGCTATATGTTTTTAACATTGCTCTTCTCATGCATCGCACTGGTGCTATACTAATTTATATGTATTTATAAAAGTAAATTAGTCTGAGGTACCTTTGTACCGCACTTGTCAAGCTAAAATTGTTTAAGTGAATGTTATTTTAGACTTTTACTTACATGTTAGATAAATTCTGCGGTAAATTGTACACTGGATGTATATCTTATCTTATTGTTAATGTTTCAAAATTTATTAATATATATATATATATTAATATCAAAGAAAGATTTATTAATATATTATTATAATCTAGAAAGAAAATAGAAAAGAAATAGAGAAAAGTTTGAGAAAAAACTTATGAATTGTGTATCATTATAAGAACCAGACCAACTTATTTATAGGTACAAGTCTAAGGTTTTAAGGGGTACAATAGTCATTCACTAAATACAATACTTATTTACAACACTACCCCTTAAATTACTATTTTAAATAATAATTGTCTCATAAAAAATCTCATTTGGGAAAAACACAGTGGGAAAAATCTACCAAACTAAGGAGAAAAGAATACAATCAGTTTTGACAAACTCTTGAGTGTCCAAGTACTGCCTCATTAAAAACTTGTCAGAAAAACCAAGTAGGACAAAAATTGATCAAAGGAAAAGAGCACAAATGCTCCCCTTGACTTCAACCAACTATGGTTCTCGTGTTTAGCATTCCACATCCACATCTCTTCAATATCTTCAATATTTTGAAATATATTCTACTTCAGGCAGAGTATCAACTCTTCAGGAATTTTATGTTGAGGGTCATTATCATATATGTCACAGTCATTTATAACACAAAGAATATGTCTTGTTAAAACTTTACAAAGAAAACAACCTTGTGGGAAAAAATTCAAGTGAAGGAAAAAGAGTACATTATTCCTTCGATACGTCATCAGTATTACCTCATTAAAAACCTTGTTATGAAAATACAATGGCGTAAAACCTTAGTTAAGGAAAAAAGAGTGCAACGCATATCTCTCTCATATTGACATGCAATGTATACAAAAACTTTTAGTTCTTTATATGCTTCATTTATGCATACCAAATCCTTTTGGGACTTGATCACGTTAATGATATATTTTCATATATTGCTAGTCGAATGAAACTTCAGGTTTCAATAACATCCACCACATATTTAATGCTATTTTAGCATAAGTATCAATTGTTATATTATTGACATTGTAAAAATCTGCAGAATTGTTTTTCTATCTTGGTCAATATTCAGTGTCAACAATTTTGATGAAATTGATTCATCATACTCGTTATTTATTGAACTCATGCACATATGTAGTCGACCCCTATTTCTTGTCAATTCCATCTAATCTTAATATAGACATAACTTATTGAGATCTCTGCTCCCCCGTCCTTTCTTTCTCTTGGTCCCACCCAGCAAGAAATGGCTCAGCCAGGTAAGCGCCTAGCGCGAGCCTTTTTTTATTAGTTTAGTAAAGTCAAGCTTTGGCTCCCTAAAGACTAAAGAAATGGATTAAAAAAAAGGGGTTCTGCAACGGGCTATGCCACCCAAACCAACTGAGGGAAGTCGCATCCGTCCCATCGCAAGCACTCTCTATTCTAGTAATTTCAGGTACTTGAGTCTCTTTAAGTGTTTTTTAATTAGTTATGTCTGTATACTCTTAAGGGTATATATAACTGTAACATCCCAAATTTTTTATACTTTCACTTCACGTAATATATTGAAAACATGAGGGCCAAATTAAATAGAAATGTAAGATTAAGGGCTAAATTGGGAAAAAAATTTGGCATGAAAATCAAGTTGGCTCTAGAGAATTCTTGTAAGCTTGGGCCATTTGGTATAATATTATATATATGTATATCATGCAAAACAAACAAAAGACAAAAGAGGAAAAAGAAAGAAGAAAGAAAGAGGGCCGAAACTTTCTGCCAAGCTTTTGGAAAAAAAAAAAGGAAATTTGAAGAATCTTAGGAAGAAGAAGAAGGGCAACCCAAGGACCAAACTAGTAAGTGTTCTTGGCTTTTAGACTTTAAATTTATATAAGTTTAAGAATATAGGGTTTATAGAAAATTTTATGAACATGTATACTAGGTGGTAATTTTATTTAATACATGTTTTAGAGGCATCAAATCATTTTTTTAGTTATGAAATTTAAGGTTCTTAATGTTATAATAAGAATTTATAGTGACTATTATAAGATGAAATTTATATGGAGAAAAAAAATAAATAAAAGGATGAGATTTTATATAAGTTGGTATCATGATTTGATGAAATAACATCATGACAATTGAAGAATTTGGTGAAGTTGAGAATGAATGTAAGAAATGAATGACTCAAGATTTATTAGTAAATGTGGAAATTTCTTTAAAACTAAGAACTAGTGTTTAGAGGTTAAGACTTAGCACTATTGTTATTTTTAGTAGGAATTGAGACTTTAATGTGTAATGTCCTACAATTTCTAAAGTAGAATAAAGTCTAGAATATTTATATGAATGGGGCAAACTATGTGTTTAATTGGAAAAGTGAAGAAATCTTAGGAAATTTAATGAAATAGGGAAATTGTAATCCAAAGGAAATCTCATGTTGATGGACTTTAGTTTAAGTAGAGAAGTTGTAGTCCAAGAGGAAATTCATATTGATATAATTAGTTGAACTAGAAAATGAGAGTCCGGGTAGTTTAAAAGAATAGAGAATTTATATTATATAAATAGGTTTTATCTTGATACATATAGTGTTTTAGAAACTTTGCACCATTAAGAAAGAAATAAAGGAAAATACGGTTAATAGAATTTTAAAGAAAGAGTAAATAAATGGGTTATTAACTAAATTGCTCATGTTTTATTTCAAGAGACACAGAAGAAATTGTAAAGGCCTATCAACTGAATTAAATCATATATATAGTCAGTGAGTGGAAACTTTCTCAAATCTCTTGTAAATGAAGTTATGTTTGAATTTATATGATGTGAAATTGATGGCAAAAATGATTTTATGGATTTCTTTGAAATTTTCTTTCACTCGATAAATTTATGAAATGAGTGAATGCAATTTTTAAGGGTTTTCAAGGATATAAATTAATTGAATTTCAATTGATAAATGATTTAAAAGTTCCCTAAGTTGTATCCTATGTCATGAAAATGCCGCCTACGGATGAAGGAGCCTATGGCTCAAGCCGACCAAATAATTGCCGCCCAGGCGAAAGGGGCCTATTGTGCTAGCTATAGCTCAAGTTGGTTGTTGCGCCGCCTAGGGCGAAGGGGTCATATGGTACCTATGACTCAAGCTGTTGTCTACGTGTGTATGACTTGATATCATGATTATGTGATGTTGGATACTCTTTGGGGGTGAATTTTATGATGATCTTGAAATGAAATGATTTTCATGATATTTCTATCGTTGCAACGATTTATAAATGTTTTGATCAAAGATGATTTACTTATGATTTTCTTGAGTGAATATAGTAGTGATAAATGTGGTTTTGTTTAAAAGTATGAAAGTTTCTTAATATTCCACTCATTGGGCATTAATGCTCAAGGAAATACTTTTTCAATGCTTCCCCTTATAGGTATTAACCGAAGTTTGAGCAACACTTGGGATCCATTTTGGAGACGAGCCTTTTGACAAGGTTGGCATGATCAACTAGAAATATAACAAGGAAATATGTTTTGATGTGGTTAAATACATTTTGATATGTTGGTATGCTTATGTATATTAAGGAGACAAGAATGAGACTAGTATACCTTGGAATGTATATCACTACATAAAGTTCGTTACGTTATGATATATATTTGACTTGGTGTGTTGTGGTGGTCGATTGAGGTTTTGAATTGTGTTGGAGTATTGGTTTGGTAAATTCTTGAAATGCAGGGTGGTTTATTCATAAAATAGGAGAGATGCTGCCAAAATTTTAGGAAATTTTATTAAGTCAACGAGCCTTGACGGTGAATTCTAACTTCTAGTTAGAATTTATCATCAGCGCACGTTACATTTATAGTATAGTAGAGATACTAAGGGTGGGCGTGTAAATAACTCAATGAAATCATCACAAATATTTGATCTATATTCTTTTCATGGATATTTATTTTGGAATCGAGCACGTCATGCTTCAGACATGTCAGTAGTATCTCAAATCATCTTATAGGATTTTATATCAATCCAAGTTGGAGCATTTAACTTGGTATAGCTATTGGTAACTATACAGTCAGTAATGTGAAATACAACTTTCTTGCAAACTTCAGTTTGAATTATATATAAGAGGATTACAATTGAGCATTTCATATATTTGTTACCAACTAGCAATTTTTCTCCTAATGCTGAGAAGACTGTTCAATTTGAGAAAGTCGGAAAAACATGGAACAATATATCATCTTTTATGGATGAAGCATACAAATAGGGATTCAAATTCATCATGTATTCTTAGCATTACAATAATATCCATATTAACTTTTATGGTGGGGCGACTATATATATCATACTTATCAATTTTAGATGGAGGCTTCTGACTATAAGCCAAATATCGGGGATATCATATATTCCATTGGCATGTTATAAGAATATTGTTGCAAGTGAAATATCAACATCACTTAAACACATGATTTGTTCTGAATTAATGGTGTAGCAAAATAAACTAAGGCGTATAATATTATTTTGCTAACTATAGATGATTGATATCCCAAACAATATATGAATAATTAATGACGTTTGGGATAAAATTCACTAGCAAGATACTCATGTCTTTATTTTGATAGATCGGAAGAGCAGTCTTTGCTCATAATAAATCAATTGATCAAATATTCTCCCAAACTTCTGGTTACGAGTTTGACATGTGATCTCCAGTGGATTTAAATTCATAAGATCTCTAGAAGGTTCACATGGAGGGTGAGTGGGCCCACACGGTTCATCCTAAATATTTTCTAGATACAACTAGAACCCAGTTTCAAATAGCTAGTGATAATTAATGATCAATTTGCCTCAAAACTTGTAGCACACGAGAATTCTTTTAAATGGAAGAACCTTCTATTCTTCACATGATTCTCGATAGTTCTTATCATCAACAAAATGGGATAGTCTAACCGGTCATGCCAAATAATAAAATTGCTATAATATTGAACTTCTGGTCGAATATAATAAGTAATTATGTATTTGAACAATACAGCCAAAACTTCTCAAGCAAGAGACATTAGATTCTCAACTAAAGACATGGCGCAAGAGAATACTGATGATAGATTGTTGGCTTTATATGAACCATTACTATGATATGTAATATGGCATGATCCTAAATAGAAGTTAGGGGCTTTGCTTTCATAGACAATGATCTAGCAATTAATTGAGGATATTTAATAAAGAGTTGTATTAAACCATTTTAAGTATAGATATGAACAACTAAATGTTCAACCTCAATTCCGATTGTAATGCAATAATCATCGGAATGCTTAAGATCAGAACTCACCAGCATTATCAAGATGAATTTTCTTGATTGAAGAATTGAGATTTTTAGTTTTATTTTATGAGCAAATAGTCTAAAAAGCGCTGCATTTCTAGTACAAAGCAAGCAAACATGGGACCGTCTAGTAGAAGTATCAAGATCATAAAGTAATAAAATGATCCAAAGATTTTTTTCCCAAGAAAATTAGGGATTCAATATTAGTCTGCATACTGAGAGTTTAATGACTAACTTACCTTATCCACAAACAGTACGAGGGAAACTATTTGCTAAAAGAAATTTCTGGTTCTTAAGATTGTATCCATGTGAGTTATCTGTCACATTATAGTTGCGCATGTATGCCCAAATCTATCATGCCAAAGTATAAAGCCCTTTCGGTCAACGAACTTCAAGTTCATGGCATGATTTGTCTCAATTACTTTTGTGAGTGAATAAAACATTCCATATAGTAGTGCCGAAAATTTTTCCTTTATCTTCTTTCGGCTAGATATAAAGGAATTTATGCAAAAAATATTATTATTTTTTGTATCATCTCAATGTAGTATTCATTGGATATCTTTAAAAATTAGCAAATTTCTCTTAAATTTGCTAAAGTAAATTAGTGTATCATTAATATACAATTTAGTATTATTCGTCAAAAATAATACAAGCTCTTCTGGAACTTTTGATGATATTCGATGCATTTGATATAATTTTATCATTATTTTCAACTAATGTCAATTCAAAAATTACTTTGTCTTGAAGAATGGTATGTGCAGTTGCAATATTAATTAGAAAAATTTATTATGATTAACCACCAATTAGGTTACCAATATTCCCTTTTGGGTTGGTAAAGTAGTAAAAAAATCAAAGTGAGTCATAATAACTAGACTGTCCTAATCAAGGAAATTAGTTTCCACTTCCCCTTTTCCCTTGATGTACTGCTAGTAGAGATCCACGAAATATTTTGCCGTACGACATGTACGCTCTTAATGACCTTTCATGCCACATATAAAGAATATACTATATACTCCTTTTTAGATGAGCCTTTATCATTGAATGCTTTATGCACTTCACTGTTAGAGTTTTGTTCATGAGTTTTCCCATGCCTTCACCCACGGTTCACGATAAGATGTTACATTTGCTTTAGGCAATGCAGTAAAACTAGTGGGGGCGTAACTCATGATTTTTCATATACCATCTGGATCAGTGCCAGTCCTATCGTTACTAGAGTTCTAGACGAACTTAAAAAAAATGGACCCCTGTAACGAGTAACAATTGGGGTTCCGGGGAAGCGTCCCCGAAATTTTTTTTTAATACTATATTCCTCAATTTTTTTTAGCTTGACCTTTAACACCTCTTCCCAAATTAATAAGATTTGGTATGCAAATATGTGTCATTGGAAACACAATATATACAATATATCAAAAATTATCAAAATATATACAACTACAAAATGTATACAACAGCCTTGGTTTGCAAAGTGCTATATGCATATCAATCAAGCTCTGTAAACAAAACTACAAAACATCCAACTCAACATGCCAAAAAAATCACTTTCAAAAAGAACAAATAGTTTCATTTAGGACCAACCATCAAAAAGAAGGAAAGAAATTTTGGGTCTCAAATATGTCATAATTTTCTTAAAGAGCAAAAACCGACGAGCATGTATGCTAATAAACTAGAAAATAGAGGGGTCAATTTTTTGTTGAATCCTCATATTGAAGTTTTTCTTTGACTAGATTTCAACCTTCCAACCCAACACAAAATGGGGGAAAATAGACAATCATTTCAGATAAGCACATAAATACACAAGATTTGCATGAGTATTGCTTTACAAATAAAAGAATTGTCATAAAGCTTCTCAAGTTTTGATGCAGCCAATGATGACACCATGTCCATAAAATTTCTTGCCACAAATGTTAACCATGGCATTCATTTTTCTCCTAGAATACAATAGATTTTTGAAAATTATATTAGATCAAAGAGCAAGTGAAAAAAAAAAAAGAGAACAACTTAGAGCCAAGGAATCCATCTTTTATTTATAGTGGTAACAAATCCTTAAATTTGAATATTTCATTTTTTGACGTTCAATGAATTCAATATTACATTTGGAGCCCATGATTCGTCAAGTTAAGAAACCATTTTTTTCACTTCCTCTATAAAATTTAAGGACAAAAATAAGTCTAATTCATATATTGCAACAAATAACATTAGCTAACTTCCCATCCAGAGAAGCAGAGCTCCAAAATTCCAGTATTAGTTGTTTATTTTTATTTTGGATCCTACATTGGTTATTTAATTTGATGACTCTCCATTTGTAATTTATAAAAAGGCTAGACTTACAGTTATGTGCGTAAAGAAAATTGGGCCTTTGGAGTTTCTTTCTGGACTGTACGATAGGCCTTAAAGGTAGTAGTCATTAAAATTTTGGGCCTCTTAAATTACTTGAAATGGGTTGCTTTATGTATTGAATTTTATGGTATAAAAAATGAAATTGGACTCCTTAATAAGTTGGGCCCGAGGCGGCCTCATTGGCCTCATAGCATGACCGGGCATGATATGGATCTTTGAAGGTAAGATACTCAATTTTGAAATTATCATGGACATAATAACGAAGGAAACTATATGTTTCCTTATTTTAGTGTTATACCTAAGTCATTTGAGATCAGATAAACTAGAGCATCAAGGGCACATGATAAATAATTCATGCCGATATGTCACGTGCAACTAACTGAAATTTGATGACATTGACTATTTGTATAACTTTATGATATGCAGAGTTATACATTCAATGTCAATATCACATGAATATTTGTACTCTATTTCAGGGAGTGTTGTTTTACATATCACCAATATCTATAGCCAGCAAGTCATATACAACTACAAGAGTATAGTAAATTATACTTTTACAATTAATTTGGGTTATTGCCACTTTAGGAGTAATAGATTGATCGTCTTTAGAGATATTGAATTACCAAATAAATTAAATCCGGTATAGACTGCTCTTCAAGAGCGTATAACATTCTTCAGAATATTACAATTAGTTGTGTTACTTCAGGAGCAATAACTTATTTCATTTAACAGAAATAAAGAAAAAATAAATAGTGCAATAACAAATAAATAATACATATAACCAATAATAAAAAGAGATAATTGCTTCATAAGAAGCAATATGAAATATTCTTTACGAATATTTGTTTATTGTATTTTTCTTCAAGAAAGATCGGAATATTTAAATTTCATATATCGTACTCTTCAGAAGTACACTATATTCAATTGGAATATGTTGAGATCATGTTTTTCAGCAATCACAACGTATTACGTATTAATTTTAATAATCT
This sequence comes from Nyctanthes arbor-tristis, assembly GCA_963692815.1. Taxonomy (NCBI): domain Eukaryota; kingdom Viridiplantae; phylum Streptophyta; class Magnoliopsida; order Lamiales; family Oleaceae; genus Nyctanthes; species Nyctanthes arbor-tristis. The sequence continues at coordinate 5,195 of CAVNYN010275760.1, read as the reverse complement.
TTGGGATCATTAAGAATTATTGAATCGTGTTTCTTCAGGAATCACAGCAAAATCACATGTCTTATATGGTTCTTCTAAAGCCAATCATATTCTTCTGGAATATGAGACATATTACGATTCTTTGTCAACTACAAAATATAATATCTATATAACAATAATCTTCAGAATTATTGATATGCTTTGAAAGATCATGTTTCTTCAAGAAACAACGATTAATAATGTGTATATATATGTCGGGGCTCTTCCAGAGTCACTCATATTCTTTAAGAATATAGGATATAATAGTGATTCTTCAGAAATTATAATGAATCACATATATTATCATCATACTAACAATTAAACAAACCAAGAATTAAATAACAAATAAAAGAAGAAAAAAAAATAACCGTGCTCGTAAAGATCGGATCCATTAAAGTTTCTACCATGATAGAAAATTATTTGTACTCCAAACAAAGTGCCAACTTCGTGGCGTGTCATGCGACATAGAGAAGTTAGTGGAGTCCTTCTAAGGAGTTAAGGAGAGGAAGCATGTCACGTTGCTGTATATAACTGGGGGTTGGGAGATTAAAGGGCCTTTTAATCTACTAAACTCCAATCACATGCAGCTATGTGGCAGGTTTCTTCTTCTTAAGGACGAGGAAGCCTCTTCTTAGAAAATCACGAAGTTAGTGTATGAAACCAATTCAAACTCTTCAAATCTTCATAAAACATTCACGGTTGCCAAAGATTTGAACTAAAATGAAATTCCAACAATTTGGTGTCATAGGAAACAAATAGAAAAGGATTTTGAATGAATAATTCTGGCAAAGATACAAAAGTACTATAGATCGCACATCCGTTGATAAAACCAAGAATAGAGACTTTGCATATTATTATGTATAATATATAATGGTAGCGCTATGAAAAAGAAAATAGATATGCCGTGGGTGTTTGGTAATTGGAAAACAAAGAACTTCTTATTGAATTGAAAAATTCGTGCCTTCGTGCTGATAACGTGTTATAAACTAGAAAGAAAATAGAAAAGAAATAATTGGAGAGAAAACTCGTGAATTGTATATCATTATGAGAAGCAGAACAACTTATTTATAGGTACAAGTCTAAGGTTTCAGGGGTACAATAATCATTTACTAAATTCAATAATTATTTACAACATATATATATATCTTATCTAAGAAATATTTTATAATTTGGATTAGACTATTTTCTTTTTAATTGATGTGTTAATTTTTGATTATTTTTTATATGTTTTTAAATTGAGTCGTTATCAGGTTACTTCTTTGTATATAATAAATATGGGTTAACTAACGTTTCATAGTTTACAAAATTCCCATTAAGTATAGTCATAGAAAAATAAAATACTTGATTTTTCAAGATCTAGGATTGGCAATGGGTCAAGTCAGGACCGTGTATGCTATATATTTTCATTTTCGTTTTCGTTTTCGTTTTTTACTTAAAATAATATTATAAATATCGACAGTGTTCCCAAGATGGAATTACGATTGAGATTGAAATTACTGAGCTTTCTTGATAAGTTTCATTATTTTTTTTTACTTTTCAAACTATTAGAATTTTTTGTAAATATTTTTATTTTTGACAAAAAACGATTAAACTTGTCGGGTACGAGTAAAAAGTATGATAACCTTCCCTGTCACATTCTCAAGTTGGGCCAATTTTTGTTATTCATCCACGATCTAATTACATGTTTAGTCGGGTATTCTCTGTCTTAATAAGGTCAGGTACTCGTGGGTATCGGCTTTGACATTTTTTTACAATCCCAAATGAGTTCACCTAATAGCATTTTATATCAAGTAAAATACAATAACTATTATCTAACAATAAGATAATCGAAATATTGGTGTTCAATGTGCTAATCATACATTACTTAACATTTCGTACTAATTTTAAAATATAATTTGATTTCGTACATTCCCGTGCAACGCACGGGTGATAATTTAGTTTTATTTGAACAAAAAAAAAAGACAGAGTTAGACAGCATAGACATGTGACTCATGTAATTGATATTGGTTTAAAAGTGATGTTATGTGTTGAAAAATAGGATCATACCATTGCCAATTTTATTTCGACTTTTGGGTAAATTTCACATATATTCCCCAATCCTTGCACATTGTATTAATTGAATCCCAATTTATTTCAATGCTAAATAAGCACACAAGGTCCATGAATCCATGAAAATGACCTTTATATCCCTTAGTAAAAAATTTTAAAAACTAAAAAAGTAAAAAAGAAAAAAAAATTCTTCCCCACCACGCATCTTTTTTTTTTTTTGACCAATTCCCCACCAGGTACCTAGTTACCTATTTCACCCCAACTTGGTCATAAATTACAAATTCCGACAATTATTTTCGTAAATGAAAGAGAAGCCCCCTATTTTGTTATTTTGCTCTCTTATATTGCTACCAAAAATGGAGGAAAAAAGGGGCATTCCAAAGTTAAAAAAATTGATCATTGTATTGTCATTTATGGCCAAGTTAAAAGTATGATGAGATCATTAGCTAGTCAGATATGAGAGTTTTCTAAGAAAATAGATCTGACTCCATTTGGAACCAGATCTGCTGATGTGGTAGTACAGTCAGCTTAAGTGATGGCCCACCACTCCCAATTTCAAAATCCCCAAATCCTCCTTGTTCCCATTATGCGTTTGGTTCCCATTACTCCCAACTTTCAAAACATTTTTCCATTTTTTTTTTGAAGAAAACATAGAATGAATCAAATAGAGAAAGAGCTGAGAGATATTGCGGAGGGTTTGAGTTGCTCGACCAAAATATAGATGAAAATTTCGGCTAAAGATTGAATTCTAGGTGAGCGGGGATGGGTTTTTTGTGTTTGACTTTGTTTCGTGGAATTGGAAGGATATTTGAGGTAGATTATGGCTGAACCGGAGTTCGGCAATTGTGATACCTTCTTGTTTCTCTTGTTTTTTTGATTTTTTTTTCTCTTTGCTCAGTTGCATGTATGAAGGTGTCAGCGATTGAATGGGTGAGATCGGAAGAGCGTCGTGAGGGAAAGAGTGTAGGCAATGGTGGCTTGAGCTGTAATGTCTGCCAGAGAGGACTGCATTGGTTGTCCGATTTCTTTTTCTCTTTTTCAGTGGTGGTGCTGAGGGGATTTAGTTTTTTGTTTTAATTGAAATTGTGGGCCTTATAGCTAAAACCAATCAGCGCTAGATGGACAGATCTGGTTCCAAATTGGTGGAACCAGATCTGTTTTTATAGAAAAATCGGTTAGATATGTGTGAAAAAATATCTTCCTTTCTACTTTTATTTCTTTTAATATCTTTTTAATTTTTTTTTAAAGATTTATAGAGTATAAATGTCATAAAAGACTTTATATGCTAATTTGTTTAATGTTGGGGACCTATAGAGTTGAAAAACAAGAACAGAGACCCAGCTAATAGATAAGACAAAGGTTAAGGACCATATGTGAAATTTACCCCTCACTTTTGTATCCCTTTTCTCAACCCATAATTGGCTCGAGAGATATTTGGATTGGATGATTCATCAATTTGCCCCTTCCTTCTCAAATTGTCCTGGGGTTAGCAACTGAATTCTAACTCTTAAACCCGGACTCAGTAAAAACCTTAGTTCCTGTTAAAATCGCCGGAATCCCGGTTTCTCTTTATTTCAATTACTATGAGTGACCGCCGGGACCGAGATCGAGACCGTTCCGATAGGGAAAGGGACCGAGAACGAGAACGCGACCGCGACAGGGACAGAGACAGGGACCGGAAAAGAATCCGTGAGGACCGTGACTATGACCGGGAACGAGACCGCGAACGTAGCAAGCGTTCACGTTCTCGTACACCGGAACGGAGTCGATCCCATCATACCAGATCCCGCACTCGGTCCCCGGACGATCGCCATCGCCACCGTCACCGACACCACCACAACAGGTCCCGCTCCCGCTCTCGTTCCACTTCGTCACCTCCTCGAAAGCGTCACAAGGACGAAACAGCCCCCCAAGAAAGGGACAAGCACAAGGACCGCAACAGGGCAGCGTCGGAGGATCGGAAAGAGAAGAAACACAAGGAGAATGCAGCTGAGAATAATAATGATAATGAGGGGGATATGATGGGCGAAGATGAGATTGAGATGATGAAGAAATTGGGAATTCCTGTGGGCTTCGATTCGACTAAGGGAAAACCGGTTCCTGGCAATGACCTGGGGGCTGTAAGAAAGGTAACGAAGCGGCTGCCAAGGCAGTACATGAATCGCCGTGGGGGTTTTAATCGCCCTTTGCCTGCTGAGCGCAATCGTTGAAAGGAAAGCAATTTATTCCCCAGGTTAGGGTTTATAATGCAATTTATGTAAGTACTGTGGCTGTGATGTGGTAGCTTTGGCAGACTGAGCTTTTGCAGACTGAGGTGTTTTCTAATTTATTATGACACATTTTCGGGATTAAGATGATGATTGAATGTCCAGTCTTTGGTTAATTTGTAGTGTATTTTAGCATTGCCGTTATCCGTTTTCTTCTTCTTCAATAGGATATACCTAATAGATTAATTGGTTGTTGGAACTGTAAATTTCATGCAGCTGGACCTAAATTGTTGAAACAATACGTCCAAACATGTTTTGGTGTTCCTTAAGTCAATTCTATTTTAGGTTTAGAAGAACATCTCCTTTGGAATACGGTAGAAAGTGGTTAAGAACTGCTTATCACGATCTAGTGAAGGATCTCTCTTCTGTGCAGGTAGTAGATTTTGAAGTTTTAAGCCTTTTAAGATGTTAGAGGCAAGAAATAATATGAGTTGATTAGCGGGACATGGTGCTAAGAAATACCCCCACTTTTAAGCCTAGAACATGATCTTGGGGATTAGTTCTTTTGTAACTAAATCAATTAACCACTGGATTAAGCTACTTACTTTTGAGTAATAGGCGGAAGGCTGAAAGTGGAAAAATGAAGGGGAGGTTAATAGATCCTCGGGCATGTGAAATATTTTATCAGACTCTTGATTGCTGGAGCTAGACCAACCGTTGGAGCTAATCCTCATGAACTGGGCATACTTTAGTAGGCAATGTTAAATGTTATATTTTGATTTAACGCACTTGAAGTGGTAATTATCTTCCTTGCATTTCCAATAGCTTGACTCTTCGAGCAACATATATACGTTAGCTTACACATGCGGGGGGGGGGGGGGGGGGGGGGGGGGGGGGGGGGGGGGGGGGGGGGGGGGGGGG
>CAVNYN010275759.1:0-10829 GCA_963692815.1 Nyctanthes arbor-tristis | reverse complement strand
GACTAATGTTGAGCACCACTTCATTTGTCAAATACCATTACCAGAAAGTACACAAGACAATTGGCATTTATACCATGAACATCCAACAACCAGAAAAAAAGAAGTTATTGGAAAATGCACTAAGCCAAAACGACGTTTCTAACTTAGGGTGGTAATAATGCATTGCACTTTTGAGTTACTACAGCATAAGATATTCTCTTTGAATGCCTATTGACAAAGAGAAGAGATTAAGAGACACAAATGGGTAAAGTGATTCTCTAGTCAGAGATCCCTAAATAAGTGAGACAGCAGAGAAATTTGTGTTAAGACTGTCACCATATAAACCTATGAGGTCGGACAATATATATATATCTATCCAATCTGCACACAACAGAGTGAAAGAGAGGCCAGGACAGAATTTGGCTTGTATGGAGACACCTTCTCCTTTTATGAAAGGTTTACAAGATTCATCCTCAAGCTTTTTCTGATATTTCTCAATCCATTTGATGTCATCATTCAAGCTGAGAAAGGCTCCCAGTCCCATTTTCAGATCGTTCAAGACAATTCATAGTTTTATTCCTATCATTTTTTGGGCTGTCATTATACCCTACAAGGGATAGTTTATAAGTTGACTTAATTTTGTTAGTTTGCATTATAGACTCTGAAGATGGTTTATGGTTTACTATAAACAAGTTTATATACTCGTTCAGTTATTTTTTCTTGATTCCTCTCAAGCCTTGAGGATTACAGCATGAGATGACCTCAAATTAAATCGAGAGTTACATTCATCTCATTTATAGCTAAAATACCTCATTAGCTGATTAAACATTTTTAAAAAAATTAAGATAAGATGAAACAATATTGCCTTTTGATCTTTCATAAACACAAGTAAAAGTCATAAGCGTTTTGAACATATTGAACCAGCAATGTTTGCCACTTGTTGTATTTTGATGTCAAACGTTGAGAACAGCCAATAGTCAACAAGTGACTTTGTGTTATCTCAATATAAACGAGAAATTAATCAGCAAAATGTAAATGGAAATATCAATTAGCATGGAAGAATTGCACGAAATTTGAAGGTGATTTGTGCCCAAATATATTTGAATAATAAAGACCACATCAAATATATAACTACTACAATTTGCAAAGTGAGAGGATTCAAAGAAGTTACATAAAAAGAATTCTCTGTCTTCCAAACAATTATCTAAAATCAAAAATTATCTAAATCCAATGAGAAGCCTAAGGAACAAAGTTGAGCATTCAAACAGCATAACTGATCACATATCAATGTGAGCTTTCTAATGATCAAGGTAATGTTGCAGACTTCGGCTGCGTTCAATGAAATCATTATAAATGGAACTTACGTCGATTAGTTAAAATGACAAATATCATAAGCTTCACTCTGCTGCTTTGCTGTATCTCTGAGAATATAAATAATAAACAAAGTTGTGCAAAAATTTCATGTTTGTTTCTTTAACAATTTTGTGAGGTTAATTGGTTCAACAACCATTATATGCACAATTATAGAACTAGAAAGCATGATTTTAGGACTAATTTAGCATGAGCTATTTTGGTTTTGGGGCTTAGTTCTCATTCCCAATCCCTAGATATCCCAATACCGTCAGAAGATTAGGGTAATGTCATGGATAAACTTTGATGCCCAATGAAATTGCACTATTATGTAAGCATGCAATTGGTACATTTTAACAACTTGCTAGAACAGATCTCACAACAACTTCATATAACAGTAATGAACAATTTCAACAATGAACCTAATCATGTAACATAACGTACTTGGTTGGGAAATGCATGTAGCTTGCACCAATCGGTAATTGCACCCTAAGAAAGAAGACTCCAACAAATGTGTGTAGTCCTACTAGAATTCAGAGCAAGAATGTGTTTGAGGTTTTAATTTGTTTTAGTATCCCTAGTAAATTAAATTGGGAAGTCCTGTGCGAGATAGTACCATTAATTTACCTAATTCACCAAGAACTAGTATTCTGATTCGATGAGAGTCCACATGATAATCTTTTCTAGACTCGAACTCCAAGAGATAATTTAGGCACATTCTGATGGGAAACAATCTAAAATCACCTTCCAACTCGTATACCTATATTTATTCTTGATATTTGAATGTTTATTGGCATAAAACTCTAAAGCCATTGTTTCCTCAACTTGTGCACGAATGAATATATGCGATGCTAAAAGAACTGTTGAAACATTAACACACCAAGTGTATTCCTTATGAAGTGTATGAATGGTAAATATAGCTTTCTTGACTGAGTAACTAAATAGCCAAGACTTCTCCTTTGCCATCACACTATCCAGAGTTATGATTACTCTTCTATATGCAATGAACTAGTTAGATAACTGCCACAATCATCTCAAAGTATTCGAAACTGGCAGCACAAATAAGTTGCAAATATAGTCCTCAAGGTATTTATTATTGTCACGAAAAACTAATGAACTATGACATCAGTTATCAGTATGCATCATAAAATATGAATGCATGCTTCACAAATGATAGCAACACGGTTTGCTATGATGTACTTGGAACCAAATACATGGATTTGGCTATTGTTTCATGAGCCTGTATTTTTTGTATGAAGAGCAATATTAGCCATATTAATAAACTGCAGTGCAATTGAAGTTAGTCATTCAGATACAAGTGTTACATTGAATTGAAACCATTTTCTACTATATATGTACCAAACCACAATGTTATATATATCTCTAAGAATATAAATAAGAATCTCCCGTTGGACACAGCCAAATATATTATGATGATATGATATCATTCACATAAAGATGATTGAATTTTCCACTAGTTATTTTTTTGTGATGTTAGTTTCTATAAATTTTTGTGAGCTGAATTAGTTGCAACAGCAATAATATGGACAATTGTAGAATCAGAAAGATTTTATGACTAATTGTACAGAGCTATTATTGATTTTAGAGTTAGATCTGAATCCCAATCTGTAAATATTATAATGCTATCTGAACACAAGGACAATGTCAAAGATTCCAGGTGTGCCCATATGTTGTGATGAAATGCAAACGATGTAATCAAAAGGTGGGTACAACAAAGGATTGCACCATTATGCAACAATAAAAGTAATCAAGTTTGACTGCTTGCTAAATCAGCACATGCCACAACAACCTTCATAACAGCAATGTACAGTTTCATCCTTGAATCTAACATGTAACATGTCATACTTAAATTGGTAAATGCACGTGATATAGTAATTGCAAAACAAGAATAAAATAATCAACCACATGTGCTACTAAAACCGTATTCCTACTAAAATCCAGAACAAGCATGTATATGAGATTTCAAAATGATTTTTCAATTTATCTTAGTATCCTAGAAATAAATTAACTTGGAGAAGATGTATCAGAGAGGACCAATAAATTGACTCAACTCACCAACCAGTATTCTGACTCAATCAAAGATCACCTAGAATTCTAGTTTGGAAGAAATAAATTAAGCACATTCTAGTTGGAAACAAGTATGTTGGTCCATTTCATGTTAGTGGCATCCAAATGTATCACTTTATACTAGTCAACATCTACAGGTTATCTTAAACTAGTATAACTAATCTAACTATTTGAATGTTCAATGGCAGGAAACTCGTTTCTCCTCCTTCTCCACGTGGCAATCCACGTCACTCATAGTGGACCTCATTCAAATGCCATGTCACATCCTCGTTGGCAGATTCTCTTTCCCTTAGACGGTCAATTGTCCACCACTTTTGGGATCCTCGGAACCCCGCACCCCTCTTGGGACCCATTTTCGTAACTGCAAACCCACGTACAAGAGGGTCATTCACTGTTGGACGACGTACATTGTTGACCACCCTTGCCGGCGGCATCTTAAAACAATGTTCTCATTGCGCTCGTGGTATCCATCTAGGAGAAGGGCTGAATCAATTCGCCATCAAGGAGCCATTTTTTTATGTCAACAAAGCTCAAAGCTATTGTCGCCTCAAACTTGACTGCGCTTAATTGACAATATGAGATGCTAAAGATACTACTGGCACCTTCTCACCTAGGTAATCCTCATGAAAAGTATGGTGATTAACATAATTGTCTTCAGCTACATGCTATACGCTATGATTAATCTCTACGATGCACTGTCACAAAGACGATACAAGTCGGACATGCCGACACACAACTTTCCAAAAACCTATAACGACGTTTTCAACACGTTGAATAAATAATATTTTTAAATTTTTTATATCATTATTGAGAATGTCCACCATTTTCTCTTTTTATTTTTAACATAGTGGATATAACAAAGAATGGCTTTAGTGGTGAGTCCATCTTTCTTTAGGAAACATATTACTATTATTGCAAACCAAATGACGGCCACGGCATTTGCTTAATTACGGTTTTGGTCAGGTAGATCAGCGTTGCAAGAAGAAGAATGAAGAAAACACATTGGTACATTTCAATCTGAATTCCGGGTTGACTTCTGGCACGAATAGTGGATATTTTGAAATTGGCATAGCTCCTAAATAGATGCTATTTTAGTTCTTCCTATCCTTCTTTTCAATTTTTTGTTACTTTTAAAAACTCGGCATGTTGAAAATGGTGGTGCGGCGAGTCCGCAGCATGTCCGACAATTGAAAAATCCCTTTAAAAAATAATAAAAAAATAAAAGACAAGCACTATGGCATATCCAACGTGTGTCAAACACCTATCCGTGTCCAACATCAACTTACTGACACCAAGAGCGTGTCAGCACTTCCTAGATTAATCTTCTCTATTTCCTAGATTAATCTTCTCCATGCAAGCACTTGCCAAATAGCCACAGCCAATGCATGATAGTATTCCAAACAGTTGCAATAATTAATTAAGTGAGAGATGTAATTCGTGTTAGCATTTTATTTCTATATAAAAATAAAAATAGATTATGTGGAAATGAGTAGTAGAGATTTGTATAGTACATACGGTCTCATGAATATGTGTGGTGTGATTAAATTGATCAATTTATGTTTTAAAAAAAAAAAAATAGTTTGCTAATGAGGTCATAGCAATCAAGCTTCTAGTTATTGAGATTGGAAAACTAATGGACTAATGACACTGAAAGAAATAAAAAATTATGCTTGGCAACTGTAACTATTCTTTACTCAGAACCAAACACGTGGATTAGGATATTGCTTCAAGAGTTTGTATTTTTCATCAGAACAAAGTCTTTATTTGAAATTAAAGTTCTCATGTAGATATAGGTATTATCTTGAATTGCAACCATGCTTTGCGGGAAATATGAACTGGAACCGCTTCATTTGATTTTTCTAGGATAATATAAATAAGAAACTCTCAATGGAGGCAAACAAATTTATCAACCCCTCAATATCATAACACAATCCAAAGATAAGACAGTGTTATACATTTCTTGTGGTTAAATGTAGATGAAATTGCATAATTTAACTCAAAAGTCAGTACAACAATGAATAATGCCATTATGCAACTAAACGAGTGGTTCACTTTGACTGTTTGCTAAAACAAAAGTCAAAGCAATTGCATGTGGCTTAGCAATTGCAAATCTAGAAGAATAAACCAAAAGTGCTGCTGGAATTGTAGTCCTATTGGAATTCAAAGTAAGAATCTATTTGAGGTTTTGATTTATTTTTCCAGCATATACAGTAACTAGGACTAGTTGTGTGGAAGAGTACAAAAATTGACTTAAGCACTATTATTTTAATCCAATCAAAGACCACTTGAAAATATAGTCTAGCTATGTTGTTCCATGTGATGTTAGTGGACAACCAGATGCTCCATTTGATATTAATCAGCATCTAGATTCACCTTACAACTCGTATAACTAAATCTAGTTTTGATATTTGAATGTTTGATGACATAAAATCCAAAGCCATTGTGATTGTGCTAAAAACATTGTCAATGCCTTTACACCTCCTGAATTACTCGGTGAAGCATATAGGTCATAAATATAATTTTCTTCATTCAGTTACATACTAAATAACTCGAGACATTTCCGTTATTGACATCACGCTATAGCTGTCATGCTATCTGGGGTTATGGTCAATATTCTATGAACCTGCCTATGTATTACAGAAATCATGTAATGGTATTTCAAGCTGGATCAAGTTTAATGGCAAATTCAGTTCTCAAGTTTCTGATTGTTGAGGTTGAAATCGATGAACCATAAGATCAGTTATGGGAGTATAACTTAAGATATAAATATTATTTATGTCAACTAATGACAACAAGGTTTTAAGGATGTGTTTAAAACCAAATACAAGAATCTAATATTGAGCAATAAAATCAGTAAATCAGTATCAGTAACCGAATGAATACTTTAGGAGTTCACTAAAAGTTGTTAAACTAAGAGATTATCTTCAATTCGAACCATGCTCGACTGATCTACTTTATATGAATTAGAAACACTAGAATTTGATATTTCTCTGTAAATATAAATAAGAATCCTTTCTTGTACACAGCAAATATGGTATTGATGTCATTCCATAAAAATTCTTGATTTTTTTCATTTGCTAACTTTTGAAGTTAAATTTCATGTTTGTTTCAGTCAAGATTTTTGCAAGATTTTTTTTCCTTTTTTTTTTAAAAAGAAAATAATACCAGTGAGATAAATTGGTTTTAACAGCCATTACATGGCTCTAGCTATATAGGCAGAGAGAAACGCTTTTTCAACTAACTCGCTTGAGTTATTATTGGTTTCGGAATTAAATATGATTCCGAATCCCTCAATCTTAATATCACCAAATCATGAGGACAATGTCATCTATTTAACCCAGATGTTGTTGATGAAACTGCAAGAATGTCTATAAAGATGGGCACAATACAAGATACCGCAATGCAACTAGAAAGGTGGTTTGTTTGACTACTTCCTAAAACAAAACTCACAGCCACCTTACATGGTTGACTAGCCTCACCCTGAACCTAATCATGTAAAGCATCATACTCAGTTAGCTGGTGCATGTGGAACCTATGTACTTCTAGAATAGTAATCATATCAGTATTCAAAACAAGACTGTATTTGTGGATTTAATTTATTTTCATAGAGGCTTTATCTCCTCCTAGTGGAAGGAAATATAAATCCCCCACTGGCTTGATGTTTACACGGCGGTGCCATGTCATCACTACACACTTGGGGGATTTATTGATGCCTAACAAACTCAGCTTACAAGCTCCTAGAAAATCAAGCGATAGCTCGCAAGTTCATAGAAAACTCAAGACAATACTTGAAATTAAATGATGCAAGATGGAAGGGAAGAGTTTACTTTAGAAGATTTTAGAATTATTTGGTGTTCACAAAGTGATTTTTTTTAAAACATAATTTGGTTTTGTGAGAATGAGTAGTTGAGATTTGTGCCGTACAAATCAGTCCAGTCAAATATGTAGATGTGATTGGTTTAACCAGATTATGTTTCTAAATAGAATTGTTTTGCGAACATGGGTTTAATTGAATTAGTGTTTTCTTATTGTTAATTGTTCTAGTAGGTAACTTGTGTGCTAGAAGTTACTTTAGACAGAAGTTTATTGTGATCCCTGTAAATAGACGGCATATCTCATTGTATTGATATCTCTCTCTTACGAATAAAAATCAATTTCAATTATTGTTTTGAGTGCTCTAAGAACTTGTGAGTACTTGCTTGATTTTCTAAGAGCTTGCGAGCTCTTGTGTTTGTTCGGCATCATTTATATTTCCTCCCTGCTGGAGCAGATCATTTCTTTATGTATCAGTAGCAAACTTGATCAAACCATTAATCCAAGTCACCAACAAATGGTCTCTTGACTTGGTCAAAGACTACCTAGAAATGTATTGTAAGTCCATTCTGGTGGAAAGCAAGTTTATATTGTTGATCCATCTGATGTTACTTGTTAATAGGCATCCAAATTTTCCAATGTCACTCGGTATTTGAAGTCTCTTTAGAACGAGTAAATCTACACTTAATCTCATGTGAATGTTTAATAGCACAAAAATCCAAATCCATAGTCTCCTCAAACTTGATTGAGCTCGAGAGATAATGTGAGATGCTAAACAAATTGCTAAAGCTTTCATGTCTGGTGTACTATGGTGAAGTACATGAATCATAAGTATAATTTGCTTGAGCAAGCTACAGACTAAATAACCAAGATATCTGCACTGCATTCACTTGATCTGGAGTTATTGGTTAATCTTCTTCTGCAGTGCTCTTGCCATTTGCCAAACAGCTGAAACAATGATGTCAAAGTATTCCAAAATGGTTGCAGAAAACAGGTCTAGTTTGCAAATATAATCCTCGAGCTTTCACTTATTAAGATTGGAAACTGATGAACTGTGAAATTGATGGAGTATGCATCATAAAATATAGATATTATGCTTGGTATTTAATGGCAGCAACATACCATGCTATATTTATAACCAATATATGGATCTGGATATTGCTTCAAGGGTTTGTATTTTTTGTTAGATGAGCAATAAAATGAATATCTGGGTGAATATGCAGCAATGCAATTGAAAGTTGTTAGCCACATACAGACAGTTTCATGAATAGTACCACTGATTGTGAAATTAGCAACCCAATTTTGATGCAAGATGATACTTGTATAATCTCCATTGACTTGGTTGTAAGCAAATGTTCAATGTTCCATAATCTCCAACAGAACATTAATCACATTTTTGCAAGCTCAGATGAAAGAAATTACAAGTGATTGCCGAAGATGCTGGTTTATCAATTATTCAAAAACAAATATGCAAGATCCGAAAACCCAACAGAACCTATGTTGCAATATATCATAAAGTGGTACTTGCTATAACATGGTATTTATGTCCAAGTAGCACAGTTTGTTGAAGAAGCTTCTTACGAATCCCTGATAGCCATAATGATACATTAAGAATCAACACTCTTTGTCAAGTTTGCCATTAAAACCATATTATCTAAATGAATTCATATAGTCACAGCCAATTGGTTTGGCTTTAAAAATTTAACCTTCTTCTTTGTGAAGCAAAAGCTACACTTTTGTTTCTGGAAAGAACTTATTTCCATCTGAAGGGATTTACTTCGCCAAAAAACTTCTAACATACAGACACACAAACAACATCCTTTCGACAAGGTCTCTGGTCTAGGCTAACATGTGATCAACATTATTATACAGACAACCAGCGAAGGACGATGAGAAACAAAGGGAGAACAGTGAACGAGGAAAAGAATGGCAACAAAGTGAAAATTCTCCCCAGTATAAAGCAATCAAACTGACATACCTCAACAACTTCAACTTAATATGTATCACGTTCCCACTCCCTTACAGTGAAGAAATCATAAATACCAATGTTTAATTTGAAAGTAATAACACTGTAAAAAAGACACCTCATCTAATGTCCTGATCTATTTCTCTGCAGCATAGGAAGATGGTCAAAAAAGAATATTTGGACAAAACTGTATTCTACAACACTCACTCTAGCTTCCGTCGGAGCTTTTGTTTGGTGGCTGAAAGCCTGAAACTTCAGAATTTTTCTACCCACCCTTACTACGATAATAGAATCTTCAGGAACAATCAAATCCAACGTTAGCTGTGAGCATTTTTCCATACAAGATTACAGTTTTGTGTGGGTGGTGAAGGAGCATATTATCTTTGATACCATTCCCATGTTTTTTAATAACAAACATACTCTTTCAGAAACGGTGCAACAAAAGGCCCTCGAAGTAAAATGCTTAATTTCATACTAAATGCATTAGCTCCTTATTCATATCACTTGGAGTGAAATACATCTGGCAGACTAAGATGTGCCTTTCAGGATGTGCTGAATCTTTACACGCATCAAGGTCTCATTTTTCAAGTTGCAACCACGGTAGAACTGGATTCTTAGATGGTAAAAATGAGACATCACTTTGGGGAACTTCCAAAAATATTGATCGAGTGCAAGCTTTTAGTCGCCCATGATGGAAACGTCAGAGTATCATAACTGTTACATCAATGTGTGCCATTTGGGAACTATGCAATTCTGTGGTAGTGTGATTAATAAATCTTGGCAGATCATTATCTAGTTCAAATTGGGAGTGAAGAAAATATTAATACGTATTGAGTGATGAGCATATTATGCAGGGGAGAAGAGTATTAACAACTTCCACTGGATGAAGATTTATTCAGTCTTGCTATGTTTCCATTTCGTTTGGAGTGAAAGACCAACCATTTGTCCAGATATTCTATTATTTTTGAAATAAGTGGTGGAGGATGTAGATATTAAGGAGGCATGATATTGCTACTCCATGTGAATGCTCATTCAGTATCACCAAACTATCTTTTAACTGTTTTGGATTCCATAAAACAGATGTGAAAGTACATATTCTAGAAATGACGTCAACTTGGTACCAAAAGGAAATTAGACAAAGATTGACAAAACTAACCGCCTTGGCAAATTCAATCTTTAGTGGATTGCCTGCAATGACAAAACCTTGAAGTTCTCTTACTGCAAGAAAAGCATCTTCTTCATTCCTATAGTTAATGAAAGCATAGCTCCGGCCTGGTTGAAATGCAATACTCTCAAGATCCCCAAACTTCAAAAAGTTACGTGCCAAAGCATTCTCTGTCAGGTTGTGCGAAAGATTTCCAACCCAAAGGTGTCGTGATGGCGGATTGTTTCCCCGACCATGCTGGGATCTCTCTTCAGATTTTGCACTGTAATCCCTATGAAACCGGCCTCTTCCTTCTCTACCACTCTGTAGAAGGAACACATAGAAATGGGAACAGTAAGTGGATGTGTTTGCAACCTTATGTGCCAAACTATAGATTAGCTTGTTTTCTAATTCAGCACAAAAGCAGCAAAGACTACTTGGAATTTAACTCCAAAAAAAAAAAATTGTTGTTTGGGGGGGGGGGGGGGG
>CAVNYN010275758.1:0-14958 GCA_963692815.1 Nyctanthes arbor-tristis | reverse complement strand
ATTTTCACACTCAAGTGCAACATATGTTGGATCCCATCAACCCACATCAGTTTATCCCCTTTGTTTCTGCATTCAAACTCAATTATCCTGTCAGCAGTTTGTATTGCAAAATATGCCATTTTCTTCTTGTTCACTGTCTCCCGTCCGGGCCATGCTGGGATGTCTGAGTATACATCAGAGACTATGCCTGCACTCACAAATGAAACAAATCAAATTATGGTGGTAGAGATTTGATGTAAATCTTCATCTGCCAATGCTTATTTGCTTGGCTTACACTTCTTTTTCTTTGTGAATGTTCCTGCCATGTGCTTGCTTTTCATTTTCGCCACAACCTATTTCATTCAGGTTTCCATACTAAAGTAAGACTAGGTATAAGACGTCGGATATGGCAAAAAATCGAAGTCAAGCTTTAATATTAGTTAGTAATAACATCTGATATATCAACTTTTTTTGCAGTCAGGTTTCTACCTGCAAATTTGAATTTATGTTGAATGAAACTAGCTTCCAGTGGAGATCTCCTGCAAAATCAAGGATTTCACAATCAAGAGATAACAGTTATAAACTAGGTTTGAATGTGCAAGAGTTAAAGGGATAATAAAAAAGAACAGAACAAAAAAGACATGAGAGCACGCAAGATATATGCAAGTTCGCCTCAATGTGTGAAGATGATAGTTTCTTATAAATCTTCCACCATGTGCGGTAAATTTGGCCCAACAAATTAACAATTATTACCTTTTCTTGTGCATTTAAGTAGTTCTCCTCCACTTGTGACAAAATCTAAAGCAGCTAAGGCATTTGAATCCTCGTTGTTTTTTATATTTTCATCGCTCAGCGGAATTGCAGGTCCATGCACCTTATGTAGTCTTGCTCTTAGTGTGGCAGCAGCTCTTAATGCTGTATTAGTAATCAACAGTCTATTATCAGAAATCAGAGAAAAGAATAATTTTTTTTTTCAACTTAGTTAATTTCCCTGTTTAGACTGGATATACAATCGATGGAATCCACAAAAGCAACTTATTTTATACCAGTAGCGGCTCCAGCTGTGAGGGTCATGATATCTCCGTTGGACCTTGCATTGATTGCAGAATTTACGACTGATAAGATTTGCTCATGATCAGCTCCCATATCCTCTGCAACTTCTATGCAGTGAGATGCAACGAGAGCAGCTGCAGATGCAATTCCAGTGGATTTCTTATTTTGGGAAGCTTCTTCTGAAGAGGTTACAGATGAGGCCTCAAGGGCAGCCACTGCAGCAGCAACCCCTGCCACCGATACTGCGGCGTGCAATTGAGCATTGTGAGCTCTAATTTCCTGCTTTTTCCGATCCTTTTGATCTTTTAAACACCGGCCCATTTTCTTACTCCTGATAATGCTCCTGTAGAGCTATTACATAACAGCAGAGATCAGGAGAATCTGTTTATAGTTCATATATGATTTTTGTGTTCGTTAAGCTTAAAAATTCTGTACCCCATTTTTCAGTAACTGTTGATTAGAAAGAAGCTCCTGATTGATAGCTTGATGCAGTTGAAGCAATTCCTGGTTAGACCAAACTGTGTTTGTAAAATTACAAAAATAGAAGCATCTGGTGTGTGTGTGTGTGTGTGTGTTACCTCGCAAGTGGTGTTATAAGAATAACTGACTACTTTACCAGATGCAACTATTATGTATACATAACACAAGAATAAGGTTATGGCATATTTCGGTGTTATGAGCTCTGTCTCTACAAAAACTCAAGCAGAGGGACGTTGAAGGAAGTACCTTCGTCTCATCACTTCCTCTGGGAGGTAGTGGAGGACTTTCAGAAGCTGGTAAAGGTCGATTCTTCAAGAAGATGCAAAAATAAGGAAGTAAGAAGAGCTACCTATTCGAAATTACTCTTCTAAGTTGTAACATCTTTGGTAAGGTAGATAAGACAATACTCCATAATATCAAAGAAAGAAAAAGAAGCTAAAATAGTGGCAAAAAAAAGCCTTTTATCAATATGCTAAAATTTGAAATACATACAGCTTCCTGCTGGGAGAGCAGAGCCCTTCCATCGAACAAAGGCGGCTTCGTGAGTTGTACGTGGCAAAGAGCATTAGACAGTTCCTTTGAAGACAGGCTCCATGATCTGGCCAAGAACTCCATGGACTCAGTCGGAGTTTCCGGAGGGGGGCACGTTGCTGGTAACCAACTCACTACATTGTCTTCCTCAATGTTTTCCAGCCTATTTGACTTGAACTCCAAGCAACCAGAGCCTCTCAACACTATAAAAGTCATACAAGAAAAGTGGACTTTTAGTAAGGTTGGTGCTCATTGAAAGTAAGCTGAAATTAAGTTTGATATCATTTAAGCTTACTTCTTGGCTCTTGGTGTTTCTGGAACAAACTTGAGAGGAAGTTGATGATGGAGAGCAGAAGTAATCTGATATTTAAGCACCAAGAAGTAGAATTTTAATAAGTGAATAAAATCAAAAGAAAGATTCCAACTTGAAGTACATTTTTGTTTTGTTTTGTTTATACTTGATGAAAGGTCTCAAATAAAGTTAAGATAAATCCTGTCATCCAACTACACAGAGTGCTTTAGATTTTCCAGTTCTTTTTAAGCTTTATATGTGCATAAAAGGCTAAAGAGCAAAGACTCATTTTCTTGAGCGGCGGGCTTCATTATGACTTGGGAATCCTTTTCTCCCCCATTTATCACTGTTTAAAGTCAAAAAAGAGCCCACCATTACATGTTTCCCTCAGCCACAATCAAGCAGCCAGCAGGAATATACCTTATTTCAGGTATATTTGGCAAAGTTAGTTGCTCTACTCTAGAGGAAATCTTTTTAATAGATCATAAACAAAAGAGGATTCCCGTAAGACGAAAAATAATACACTCACGTGGCATGCACATGTCCGTCCTTGGTTTTTATCACAGGTGGTGGGCTACAGTCGAGAGTGCAACAATATGTGCGCGCGCATGTGCATGTATGCATAACTATTTTTTGTGTACACAAAGTTTTACAGAAATATATGGGTCATATGAAGGCAGTTGATTTAAAAGTAATCTGATGATGTATAAGAAAATAATATTCTTTTAATTGTATAATGTAGTCTTAGTATTTACTCAGTATTTCATTGCTATATTTTGCATGAGAATTGGACTGTCATTTCCAGCAAGCAGTAGCATCCAAAATGCCCCAAACAAAATTGGGAATATCAAGGTTATGCATAATGCATCCTCTTGGTATGGTCTGGAACCCATCTTTTGATCAGCACATTTACAGGATATGAGTGTTTTCCAGAGACAAGTCATATACTCCTGTTCTTAAGCCCCGCCCCCCAAAAAAGGGTTGAAAACGGAAAGAATAAAGCACCGGTCGAGCATCACTTGTAACAGCGTAATACTCATTAGCGAATAACAGATCCTCAGGCAGTCAGGCTTGGACTTGCACACGCTCACAGCCTCTAGAAGTAGTGGCCCTTCTCTCTAATAATACGCAGTATATTCAGGGAAACGTGATTAGTTTAATCTACCATTAAGGATCTTTTTCACTTTTCTAACTTCAAGAAAATCAAGAAAGTGGAGGAGGGGACTCTCTTTAATCATATTGCTTTAAGTCTAATCATGTTTTAAGAAAACAATTGTGCACTAATGACAAGTGCCATTTTCAGCTGATTGGTGGGGTGCAGCACTTCCGTACTTAAAATCAACTTTTTACTGAATGAACATGATGAAATTTATAGAGGTGCTTTCCTTTACTAATCTTTTCATGTCATCTCTTTTTGTAAGGCAGGCACTACTAGACAAGCACAGGAATATGCAGTTAAGCAGGCGCTGATAAAAGTGACTTAGAGTTCATCCAGAACTCACTTTAAACTTTAAACTAGGCAGTAATTTTGCAAACACAGCATAACATATTATTACCAACAGGTCGATCAATCGATCCAATTCAAAATCAACCAACCGACACTCAGCCACAGTCCCAACCTGATAAATTTTCGGTTTTGGTTAGTTTCTTCTGTCGTCGTTTTGAGTTGGTATCTTTCAAACAAACCACAGTAAACGACCAGTTCACGTCAGTTGGCCAATTTTAGCGGGTTAAATCCCCCCCCCCCCCAGACAAAACAGTACAAGCAGAGCGGTTGTCTAAAAGTTTAAATTGTTACAGTGACCTACGATCTGAATTTTGGCTAAAACACACACACCCCACACACACAAAACAGTACAAGCAGAGCGGTTGTCTAAAAGTTTAAATTGTTACAGTGACCTAGGATCTGAATTTTGCTAGGGAAGAATCAAGTTTTCTCATCAGATTCAACAGAAATATGAAAAGAGCTTGATTTTCTATTGTGATATTTACACAAGCTTTTGAAACTACATGTACACCAGCATTATCACCTAAAAAAAGGTTAAGACTGGGAAATTGATGCTACCTTATCGTACTAAAATTTCCAACATTTTACAAATTTATCATAATAAATTTATAGGCCTGGGGGTTTCAGGAAAGGAACCAAACCAAAGATCCCTTCCACATCAACTGGGAGCGCAACAGCCCGCTTTATAGTCTCTGGTGTGTAGGTCTGGCCTTTCCATGTGTTGAACCACGGTCCTCCTCCAACCTCTATTGCTGCCATGTTACTTGTTACATCTAGAATAACCTGGAAAAAATGGGAAAAATGGTCAAAAGTACTACAAGGTGAATTCACAAAGCCAAATACTGAATGTTTTCATAGCATGGTCTCATAGATAACTTTTCTTTTACATTTTATCCTTTCCAGGAGAGGGAGAAGGGAAGAAAAATAAAACAGACTGAATATGGAAAATTTTAGTAATCGATACTGCTTGAAGTGAAAACAAGGGGGGGTACCAGTACCTTTCCTTCACTGCCATCATATTGTTTTTCCCATAATCGCATTGTTAAGTCGCCAAAACAAGTATCCCTACAAGCTGGAGCAAGGCCAGCCTCTGTAGTGGGAGCCCGCAGTGTTGTACCTGCATCCTCTGTTGTTGCTACCAATTCCACCTGCGCAGATGATATTTAACTGGTAACAGATCACAATGGCGGACCAAGCTAGACTCTAAATGGTATGGATTTCTTCTTTCCAGTTATTTGTCAACAGCCATGTTGCTTTGATTCTCCAAATTTGAAGAAGTGCCCATGTCGGACGCTCGGATGATATGGGATAAGGGTATGGGATGGGATAAGTGTATGGGATCTTCTTGGATCCTTTAAGTCAAAAGAAAATCCTTTATATCGTTCGAACGAAGAGAAGATCCTTTCTAGCTCCCAACAATGCATATAAAGTTATCAAAACATAGATTTCCAACGTCAATCTTAAGTTTATAAGCAGGATTCATGTACTTATAATATTTGGACCCTTTTTAGCTGTATCCCACTATCCTAGACTTCAATAAAGGAAGAATCCTACTCCTGTAAATGCACCCGTACAGCCATACCACACACCGGCACCCAAGTCCAAGCAACATAGGTCACCAGTACAGTAATTTCAACCAAGAAAGTCACTCGTCCATGAAACAGAGATGACGGGCTACTGCTAGAATTCAAAAATATCATAAACAGAAGTTCTAAATTTGATACCTTGTGCTTTTCGTTTTCAGCAGAAATGCACCACTGACCCCAAGGAGCAATTTCCCAACTTAAACTCCATTCCATGGCACAAATTCGTAAAAGATGCCTCCATAGTGAATTCCAACCTGCATTTATATCTTTTATGTGAAAATTGTTTGCAAAGACAACAAACATAAAAGGCTAGAACAACCACAATTGTTGCCCAGGAAGCATAGACATTAGTACCAGTGCAGCATTTTCGAAGTTCCCATTCAATCCAGGAAGCTGTCTCAATCCACCACCGGCAGTCAAAGCAATTTCACCACTTGCACCTTTAAAGACATTACATTGTACCTGTAGCCCAGGCCAGATATAAGGATCTAAAGATGGTCGAAAGATGATGAATCTCAAATATTTTTGGCAATTGTTTCAGTAAAGAAGCATTCACTTTGAAGTGGATGCCTAACAGAGAATCACACTATGAGATTTTAATTGGTCCTTGCGAAATATAACAGGTTTAGAATATGCATATAAAATCAAAGGAGATAACCGTGGACTCAGTGGCAAAGAGACAGATAGATGGCACTTCAAAAATAAAGGCATCATAAAAATGTAAATAAATTCAATTTCTGAGAAATGTAAATAAATTCAATTTCTGAGGCTTTTTACTTAAGAGTTTAGACTTGATATCAATTAGAGTATGCACAGAACTGAAATTGAATCAATAAAGAGATGAATGCGATTGTCGCTATGATACATGACGATATCGAAAGAAGGTAGATTCATGTACCCAAAACCACTTTCTAGGAAAGGCACCACCCCAGTTCTTTTCTGAATATGAAGGGGCATTTCGGAACTCGAACCTCTCACCATCCCACTCAATCCAACCTGCGGGAAGAACTAGAAAAGAAATATGAACTTTGAAGAAACAAGATAATAGTTAAAATAAGAGGAAAATAAAGAATGCACCATGTGAATTGCATGTTCCTTTCAGTAGATCTTAACAATATTGCAGCTTTAGGAGAATAGAGAAATTCTACCTGCCAGTGGTTTTTCTTTTTTTTAATCTTTTTCATGAGGCCAATTGAATGGGTATCAAATTGATGATTGTCTTATCCCTACCTGATTCTGAAATAGAATTTTGTATAAGAGAAAAATATATGATTCTGATGATCTTTATTTTTCATTTGACATTGTGGATAGTTTGTAACTTGTAATACATTTCATCATAGATAAGCTGTATTCTGCATGAATCAAATGATTATCTAGTAACATATACTATGATGGATAAATTTTGTTGTTAATGATAACTTGTTTACAATGTCCCAAACACGTAAATTTCATGTCAAAATATACGAGTGATGACAAAATCCTAGTTTTGCTTTCTTTATTGTAAGCCACTCTCTAATTTAAAGGAACAGAAAATTTGCAAATCAGGCATGATATTATTTTGTCTTAAGATAGCCATAAATCATCAAACTCAATTTTAAAAACTGGTCAAACAAAAGAGAGGACAGGAACACCATTAATACCTGTTGAAAGTCCACCTGCCATGCATATCTGCCAATGAGGTTCAAAAACAGGAAATGCAGCTAGCCATCCTGCCGTTGACTTTTGCTTTGACCCAACATTCCCCCATCCGTATATCGGTTGTGTGCTGTATTCCCACCTTGCATTCTTAACAGTCTGTGCATAAGTTGTCCTGTCAAGCCATGTGGTGTCAGTAAACCAAAGTATGATGGTATCAGTTAACTCTAGTTCAAAAAGAGTATTACAAGCAAAGCATAATAAGCATTTTGACATGCAGACAGAATTCAAACAGTGCAAGTCTGGTCCGTAATTCTGTCCAATCATGAGCTTCTATCTTTATTATGCTAAGAGCTGACAGATGAAACCAACAAATAGCGAATAAAAGCTCTCAATTTCATTGAAGATTAGCCAGAATAAGATCTAATAAAGTGTAGAACTATTTGCACTGAGAAAGACACATATCACTAGCCGGATGAGATATTCAATGAGCTTTGATCCTTTAGTAGTCACTTAATAACTTTGATCCTTTAGTAGTCACTTAATAAAATCTAACATATGTCAGATGTAGTATATATCACATTGTGTGATGATATAGAGTTATAGAATATCGTATTAGTATTACCTCCCATCATCACGAATAACGCCTTGGTGCCAAAGTGGGGTAACTTGAAAACCTTCCACAACTCTTCGGTTGAACTCCTGAAGCAGCAAATAATAATACATTAACCTTAAGGCAGAGTTCACACAATGGCACGATACCAATCGGTAATTCAATACAGGTGCAGACAAGAAGCAAGTTGCTCTTTTCCTGAAAAGCTATCGGGTGAAAAGGTATTTGCAATACGGAGAGTACCCTATGCATGAAGTTTCAAGTTGTAACTTCTAACTGATGCTACTAGTAAATTATGAGGCCAGGATACAATGGATATCTGAAATATCAGGAGCTACTCGAAGATCTTCTCGAAGTAAATGCACTGTAGTACTTGATATATGAGAACTATAATGCACCATGTGACCATATTAGCAGATGAGATGATTATGTTAAGAAAACTGGACAAAGGAAGCTCATTAAGGTGAATTTTCTCTCAAACAAATAACTCCTTCATTTTATCCCCAAAAAAATGACTAAATGATAATTACTTAGGATAATCAAAATAAACAGGGGGAAAAAAGAAATCAAGAGGAAGTGTGCTGACCTGTGGAGGAATCTCACTTTTTGGAGCCTGTAAGTTTTTCTGGGTTAAAAACGTATTCCCCAGCATCAGTTCATTCCTATCTATCCATGGGAAACTATCGCTTAGATGATTGGTACAACAGTTCCATAATAAATTATGGGCAGTGTGATGTACATAACATATGAATTAATGACCTTCAACGACGATGAAAGGGAATAATAACAAGAGGGAAAGGTATCAATCTGAAATCTTTTTGGTTCTATTGAAAAGTACAAAGCAGAATAGGAATTTCAAATTCAGAATCCAAATATAAGCACAAGAATTAACAAAGCGACCTACTGCCCCAGAAGTTCTGAGATTCTTCAGTGTATTGGCAAATATACTTGTCATCAGCCCCTAGAATTTGAGCTCCAACTCCTGTAAATCGAGGTCCATACTGTGCCTCTTCTAGCCTGCTCAATCTCCTCGGAAATGCTGGGTTCTCCACGGAATACATGAAGCAGAAACTCTGCCTACATTCTGGTATTGATACCTTGAAATACCACCCCTCAAAGAATTTTCGTGGGGTTCCATCGAAATGATACCTGCATAAGAATAGAAGCAGTAAGAATAAAGCTTAATTAATGGGAAATGAAAAACCCAATTTCAAATAATATACTGCAACCCTTCTAAATACTTCTTTATTAATCAATACTGTCTCATGTACTGAAGAGAAATTAAAAGAATGGAGGAATCATAAAAATTACCCGCTGTGAGGGGTTCTGGTAGGACGATTTGGAGGTGTAGGTTTATATATAGGTTCAATATTGGCAGCCTCCTCAACACCGTTGTTGTCAACCGTGGAGGAATCGACTGATTCGGCTTTAGCCACGCATTTTACGGCAAATGCATTTCGAGAAGTAAAAAGTTGAAATCTTGTAGCATGCCCGGCAGGAATTGGGGTACAAAAATATTGCGTTTTAGGGATTGTAAACATAATTTCCATTGAAGAAGCTCAGAGAGGAAAAGAGGCTGGTGGGTTGTGGCGGAGAAACAGGAAGGTAGCCGAACGCGGGACAGCAGGGCTTTATACACGTGGAAACGAATAAATTTTCCCAACCAATAAATTTACCTCATAAATAGTTTAGTTGACATTTTCTATAGTAGGTGAATGTCTTTATGTATTTATAATTATCTATTTAACTCTATGTGAAAATACTGACTATAATGAAAATTGATCTTTAGTCTAAATAAATAGTACTATATACTTTTATATACAATACCCACAATGTATTTACCTAAATATTTCTAATAGCATTTTTGGACAATTGTTAAAGGTGTGTAAATACTTTGTATGTAAATAGTTATAGCAATCAATGAATAATGCGTGCTATTTTTATGTATTCAATTTCATTAAAAATAGATAGATTGTTACCTTTAAAAAAAAAAAAAAGGATAGATTGCTTTGACCACATCGCTCTAGGCTTCTAGCAGTGGATCCGAACAACATTAGCAATAAAAAATGGAAAAAAAGATAAATTTTCTAAGGAGCGGCATGCAACTTCATATGCGGTGGCCCGCATGTAGTGTGCCAGCCTCACAATGAGAAACTGAAAAATAAGAAGCGATTGAAGAATGGTGGGCAAAAATGGGGAACAGAGGTACCTTTTGCATGCATGTAAAGAGAGAACATTTTTACGGTTGGTAGAAAATTCAAACGTAAGCCGTATTAAGAAAACAAAAGACCAATTTACTTGAGTCCAAAATTTGGGCGCAATCAAGAGTAACCACTCTCACCAAGGATCTTTTGATAAGAACCACTTTTCTTGATAAGGGTTTTAAAAAAAAAAAAAAAACTTAGATACTAAAACTAATTATAAAAATGTCACATCCTCTTGTAAAAATGTCTCTTTTATTATTATTATTATTATTATTACTACTAGATTTTTCACCACATGCATAAATTAAAAAAATTAGGACAGAAAAGAAAGACAAAGTTAGGATCATTTTTCCAGTATAATACCAAACTTAAAAGTTTCTTTTTTTTGCTGTTGAAGGAAAAAAATTATTCTAATTGTATTTTTAATTAATTTTAATTAAAAAATAAATATTAAAGTAACTATAATTTTAGAAAAAAGATAATGTAGAATTAGCAATTAATTTTCTGTTAAACTTCCACAAAATATAATATAAGTACGATTAATTAATTTGCACAAAAACAATAGTGGGAATGTACAATTTATATAACTATACTTACAAAAAAAAAAAAGAAAAAAACCAATGAAATCTGTCAAATTTGGCTTTTCATATATTTAAAATATGTAAAGCAGGCTAATTCGAGAATTGTTTTTCTTTTTTCTGAAAAGAATTAATTCGAGAATTATTGAAGTATGCTTTAAAAACTTTCAAATGTTTATGTGTAAATGACATGTATGTGTAACAGAGGGGAGAGAGAAGAAGAGAGATTCCTAATATATGTGTGAAGAGTTAAGAAAAAAGGTCTTACGCTAAAAACCTAAAAATAGAAATCATGAAAAGGGATTAAGGAAATAAAAAAGAAAAAAAAAATCTAATCAACAATCAAAAATAACAGAAAGGAAATATTAGGAGATCTAAATTTTTACTGTAAGATTGAAACCTTAATTAGATGAAGATTAGAGGATAAGGCAAAAGGAGAATTAACAAAAATTAAAAAATGGATTTGATTAGTATAAATTTTGAAAATGAAAAGATAAAGAAGATACAATAAAGAAGATAATTCAGAAAAAAATAAAAATACATAATTTCATAGATAACGTTATTGTGACATCATCAAAATACTTATGAAGCTAGACATTGGCGGGTAAAACCATATTAGACAAACTTCTCTTATTATTAATATATAGATTATTATTATTATTATTATTAAGTAGTGGTTTCGTAAAAAACTACCAGTAAGTCATCGCCGCCGCTGTCACCATACTCTTAGTAATAATGAGCCACCCCATCAAATACTTGTTGACAAATTTGGTGGTCGCAAATAGAACCTCCACCGCCAATATTTGGTAACAACTACTGCCACGGCCGCCAATCTCCCCTAACACATGGTAACAAAATGAAAAAGAATCATAGAAAATATTCTCAGAGAAAATCAAAAGGCATGGTAACAAAATAAAAATAAAATAGTAACAAAATGTCAAAAATTATTGGGAAAACAAAAATCAATGAAAAACTATAAAACTATGTTAACAACAATCGGAACATGGTTTGTTTCCAAAAAAAAAAAAAGACAAAACTTGGTAACAAATTCATGACAACAGTGTTTCCGGGTACCATAACCATAGTTACGAATGCAAAACTCAAGGTAACAAATTGAAAAAAAATATTAATAGCGTGACATAAGCCTATTTTATCCATCTCCTCCACATCTACTGCCATTGCAAATAGCATCGGGGTCGAACTGTTTAGGAGGATTTGAAATGTAAAACATAACCATAGGCAAAAAAAAACCAACATAAAATAACTCATATTTATTTTAAATTTGAAAAGGTTAATTTAAAGAGCGTCCCCAACTTTTCAGGTTTGTTGAGATTACATCCTTAACTCTTAATTTTCTTTGTGGAGGCCCCTAATCTTTCAATAGTTTTACACCTAACCGATCTCTCTAACGTTTTCCATCCATTTCCATCGTTAAGGTCCGGGGTATTATCGTAAAATAACTAAAAATTAAATATTTTAATATTTTAAACTTTAGAAAAAAAGGGAGGGAGACTCCCTATGCTGCCTGAAATGGCAGCACTTTGCCGCCATTGCCGGAGATCGGCAGCGAAGTCAGGCAACATAGGAAGGGAGAGTCTCCTCTCTGGCAGCCAAAATGAGGAGTCTCTCTTTTTGGATGCCATTTTCGGCCAAAAAAGAGGGGTATCCCTCTGGCAGCCAAAAAGGGGAGGACTCTTCCCCCTATTTTGGCTGCCATTTCAGGCCAAAAAAAGGGGGAGCATCCCTCTTTTTTTGCCGGATAGCTGCCATTTCCGGCAAAAAATAATAGCTAAAATGGGGGGAGAGCCCCCCTTTCTGGCAGCCAAAAGGAGGGACTCTTCTCCTTTCTGCCATTTCTGGCAGTCAAAGGGGGGGGACACTCTCCTTTTTTGGCTGCCAGGGGGAACTCCCCCCTTTTTGGCTGCCATTTCTGGCCAAAAATGGTAGCCAAAATGGGGAGGAGAGTCCTCCTTTTTGAAGGGGAACTCCCCCCCCCCTCCGGTTTTGGCTAGAAATGGTAGCTCCCCTCATTTTTGGTTGGAAATGGCAGCCATTTGGGCTGCCATTTCTAGCCAAAAAAGGGGGGGAGTCTCCCCCCTGTGTTGCTTGAAATGGCAGCAAACCTGAAAGGTTAGGGGTCTCTCTCTTTTTTTTTTTTAATTTTAAAACATTAAAATATTCAATTTTTAGTTATTTTAATATAATACCCCTGACCTTAACGATGGAAATGGATGAAAAACATTAGAGGGACCTTAGGTATAACACAATTGAAAGGTTAGGGGCCTTTACAACGAAAATTAAAGGTTGAGGATGTAATCTCAACAAACCTGAAAGGTTGGGAACACTAGTTGTAAATTACCCATTTGAAAAATAAATGAAAAGAGAACCCAAAGTTGCAAAGGAATTAATCGAGAAAAGGAAGAATCACAAATTGACACTAGACCGAAAAATGAAGAATAAAAAATCCTCTTAGTCTTTGCAACCCGATCAGAAGGTGACTGATGGTGGTGACACATCGTATGTAAGGCGATTGGAAGCCGATCAATGGTGGCAGCGCTTAGCTAGCGGCAGTAGAGACTCTCAGTGGAAGGCAATTGGTGGTAGTAGAAACAAATGGCGGTAGTGGTGATTTCTAGCAGTGGCCGTGGCGGTGGTGGGGTGTGGCAGTGCATCGGGCGAGGATTTAGGGTTTCCGTTAGGAGTTTATATATTTATCTGCTAGGTTTGTATTTTAGATTAAATTAAATTAATAATAATAACAGGGGGAAAAAACTAAGATATTTATACAAATGAAAAAGGGTAGAATCCCAATTAGTTTCAAAAGAAGCGATAAAATAAAGTGCATCAACAAAAAAAGTGTTTATTCTCTAATTTCCTTTTATTTATTTCATTCATTTCAAACAAACTCCAATTTTTTTTTATTAATAATAATAATAATAATAATAATAATAATCACTAGTAAAACAAAATGGCATAAAAGATGTCGGAATGAGCATCAAGATTTCCAAGAGAGAAAATGTCTAAGCACGCGAGTCCGTGTTGAAGGTAACATTGTAACATTGTCGCGTTCTACTGGATAGCAGTCAATGTAGATAGGCTCAAGACTCCTGGTCTCCAGCTACACACCAAAGTTGCCATCTTTTGATGCTTTGGATCTGGAAATTGTACTTGCAAAATCAATAACTAAAGCTTCAGATAGTAAAATAGCAGCCAACAGATGCTTGTGCTTCTTGGTTAAAATGCTCTGCAATTCATTCAATACAAGAACACTGAACATCTATCTCTCTTGAAAAAGGAGTTAAATAAAATCTTGAGCAAAAGAATTCTAATTAGGCAAGTGCTTCTCACCCTGATCCACATTGAAATCCTAATCAGGTGAAGAATTTCATGCAATTGGAACAGTAATGCTCAAACCATTCTCTATGATCCGTATTTGAGGATAGGAATGCAAATCCACATTACGGTGCCAGACCATGATTCTTTTGGAGTCCAAAGAAATGCATTCCATTTGGCTTTCTTCTTCTACAATTTGCTCCATAAATATGCTTGCCTGAAATGCAAACAGATAATGCCATATCAAGAAACAGATGCAACCAAAACTTCTTTTTCCATTCATTAGTCTTCTTGCTTCCCGCTTAAAGTTGATGTTTTTTATTCATAACAGGATTTACATTGGTGCAATTAAAACGCCTAAATTGTAAGTACATCACAGAGATACTCACTTGGAAACCTTCTTCCATGGTATCAAGTTGCCTGATTGGTCCAGGTGTAGGCGGGTGCCATCTCTTTGGGTCCCAAAGAATAGTACTATTAAAAGCAAAACCCGACATATCAGCATGGAATCTTCGAAATCCTTTTATCTCATCATCCGTGTGCCATCCAATTACTTGAGAGCCATTACAAATTGGACCCTCAAACACGGTGTCTCTTTTTCCTTCTGCTAACTTGGCCACAACCCATGTACCAAATCGCCTGCATTTTGAAATATATCTTCTTGACAATAAAAAATTGGCAATGAAATGATCAAGCTGCGATGACGTAAACCATAGTGAAGGGGGAATGATTAGCCTATCCCTTGGTATTTGTCAAGATGCTGCCAAACTTGGAAGACTAGGGATCAATCTCAGTTTAATGCTCAAGGAGGAATTTTGTACCAAGTTAAATGATTTCTAAAAGATTTAAAAGGCTTCGTCTCTTTTAAGTATACAAAAATTTCACAAGATTTCAGAAAAGTCCTGTCTTGCCCTTACTGAAATTAAACAAGACTAAGAACCAAGGTATGGTGAAGCTTCTCAACAAACTAAGAGCATTTTTGTCTCTAAATACATTACTCGCCAAATAAACCACTCCTGAGCTCAACCAAATGTGCACTAAGCACGGTCAATAAGATACTATATAGATACCATATATTCTATGGTGTCTATTGGACACCAGTTTATGGAGTCCAATAGATGCAGTGGCAAGCCTCTATTAGACACATTGGGGGATGGGCCCTGAATG